>BEXV01002707.1:3112-14192 GCA_003118195.1 Hemicentrotus pulcherrimus | reverse complement strand
CGGAGACAGCGTGGCTCAAGCTACAAGTTGCGCATGACATGCGTACGCTATGCATACGCTTGCATATCGCGCGATACAGCTGTTTGGCTGAATTTAGCAAAACAACATCACTCTGCGGTTACGTCTTTTTCGTCGATTCTGACCAAATCGATATGAATATTCCAGCTTTTTGGAGGGGATGTATCTTTTGATAGAAACATCGATGAGACTTGAAATTTGAAATGTAGTGTTCTGATTACATTTTTAATTCAAATATCAAACTAAAATGGTGAAAAACGATCCCAGATTGAAAATTAAAAAATCGTTCAGACACCAATTTTTTATGAAATACTCAAAAAAATATAAGAAAATTGACACAAAACAAGAAAGATAACAACTTTCAAATCATGGCATTAGGATGTAGGGTATCTCCACACCGGAGTAACTGGTCCAAAGTGGGCACACTTTTGAATTAGTGCCCGAAAACAGTAGGGACGCTGGTCTGAGAATGAGATCGTCCACACAAACAAGGATATCCTCACGCAGACAAATCGCGTCCTTAAAAAATAAGGAATGTGCAGACGTTTTTTTCTTCAGTGCTCAGCATGTGTAGAGTTCTCGATCTGCGCACCGGCAATGGGAACAACAGATTTTGCATAGTAAGATACACACAGTTCACCTTCTACTTTTATGGGTTGTCCATCTTCCTGAGGATTTTTCGCTCATAACGTGAAAGTCTCTGTACAAAGTCAATGTGGGATGCATCAAGAAAATCGTAACGGAATCTGTTTTTTACATCGCCAACGCGCGGATTGGAAATGAGAATCGCCATGAAAAATGCGGACAATCCCTATCTAAAAGATGCATCTCTCCGCGTTTAGGCGGACGTTCCTTATTCTTGGACGACCAGCGCCCCTCCGAGAATAAGGATCATCCTCATATTCACAAACGGGGATCAGCTTCGTAAATGTGGACAGACAAAAAAATAAGGATCGTCAGCATTTTCGCAGACGTTTCACATTTTCGATCAGCGCTTCGCCTTTGAAAATGCCAATGGGAAAAACGAATTCTGCGATGATTTTCTTGATGCACATCTGCACATTGTGCAGAGACTTCCACGTTCTGCGAGCATTAAATCGTTGGGAAGATGAAAAACCCATACAATTAGGTCTAGATCTAATCCAGACCCTAGAAGGTAAACTGGAGTTAGTTTTTTAAACAGAATCCGTTTTAAGCATCGCTAGCGCGCGATTTAGGAACCCGAAACCTGCAGAGCGCCAATGAAAAAAAAAAGCCAGCGAAAATGCAGGCGATCCTTATTTTTTTAAATGTTATTTGTCCATGTTTGTGAGGATATCCTCGTTTAAGTGGAAGATCTTTATTTTCAAAAAAGCGCCCCTACTGCTGAAAAATAAAGGGAAAGCTGCAAATTGAATGGAAAGAAGCTGAATCAAGATCGACAGTTTCTCCATCATGTTCTCGACTCGAGACAAGTTTGGTCAAGACAAAAAGGCAACACGGACTCATTTATCTTCCAATTAGAAAAAAATAAGGTAATTGTGCAGACATGACAATGGAATTTACAATTCAATATGATATTCTTTGAAAAGAATCTAGTACTTAAAACATGAATGAATGCTTTAATTTAATAGGGGAAGTTCTAACGTCGTTTTCTACGTAGGCCTACAGTATAATTTAACGCTGTGGCCATGTACAAAACATACGTAGATCATGAAATGCAAGACAACATAGGGCCATAGTATCCATTCCGAATCCATTTTATAGACAAATACAACACTAATAACTATCAAAATTCATATAACAAACTGAAATCAAACATAAGATTAATCTTATTGGTCAAATGTCTTAATTTACATATGGAAAGAGTCGATTTAGAGGGATTTTCAATAAGGAAAAGTTCATTACTCTAATGAATTCGGCAATCTGGATCGAAAAGGCTGAGTGAAGAAATCCGACAATAATATTGTATTTTAAACATTATTCATCATAAAATCGTGGTCAATAAATATAAAGTATTATTGAATATACTTACTAAAAGTTTGAATGATTTATTAAGTAATAAATATTTTTCTAAAATTTTACTTTATAGACTAAAGTTGTTCGAGCCGATATTGCATTTCCGAACATACCCGCAATATCCCGATTATTACCGAATCCCTTCTAAGGATGGATATGTGTTGTTTACGTCCATTGAACAGCTGTGATCAATGTAGTATCACAGTGCGGAATAGGGAGGTTAATGAAAGAACAAGGGAAATAATTCTCGTGTTCAACTCAGACGTTTAGATCAGTAGTATGGATGTATTCTCTAATGCTGTAGGCCTCTATTGGGATCAAAATTAGCGTTAGAAAGGATCTTCGCTTCAGCATAGCAGTAAATTTGTGACTCGTGATTCGTGAACGCTCTTCTTTTTTTGTCTGGAGCACACCCGGCCCGGAGCTGCCTGAATCACAATAATGCAGTGCTGCTACAGAGCCATTTGACCTGACAAAGGGATTGGCTGACCCTCTCCGCACACTACTCTACACTCTACAGTCAGATGTGGTATCTTAACCTTTTTCTGTTATAATCTAGTCTATTCATAGCAAAAAGGGGTTCATAGACATTTTTCTGGACTGGGTTGATTATGTTCTTGATATTATGACCCAAACATTAAACATTATGAATTTCTTGGGGAACATCTGATTATTTTGGGGGCCGGTGATGCTCATTCATTGAGATTGCTGAACAGTAGAAGGAAACAACCGATTTGTTTACATGACACTAGTCTAGCAGGTCTAGAGTGAAAGCAGACTAAAGACTTGGCATAGAGTCTGCTTCTGTTATTTTCAGCTAGGCCTACTAGTAGCCTAAACCTAAATTTACGCAAGGTTTGTATAATGGATTTTATATATGATTGGGATGATCAAGGAGACCAGTTTTCATTCGAGGACAGTGATCGGTTTGAGGAAGATTCGCTATGCTCTTGGGTGAGCGAGGCAGAGAGTGTGTGTAACAACAACTGGAGAGGATGGAAGAAAAACAGCAATGGAACTGGAGGGGGAGAGAGAATGTCGTCGGCTGTCCCCGCAGCTCCAGGGATTTCTCCGTCTTTAACAGAGGGTAATTATCAATGTAGAGTTTGATATTAAAAGGCATATTTTTGAAAAATGTGACGTTTGGTACATGTTGTATGTACAATAATAATATTTTTGACTCCTTGTGTGGGTGTGAATCGAAACTTAACTTTGCAATGTTGCGGTTAAATTGTCAATGTACGATGAAAGTAGCGTACAATCAGAGTTTTGAAGATTAGACTGTTGTCAGTGTCATGTACAATGTACATGTACCAACCAACACCTGCACCAACTGCAGTTCTCCAAACTGGAGGAAGCCAAGCAAAGAAGAAGAAGAAGTAATTGTAAGTGGTCCCATTTGTTTGTTTTTTAAGAAAAAAGAAATGGATTTAAAAATGTTCTGGCATGTTTCACGCAGAAGACACATGTATTCAATTATTCATGTCATCACCTGTCGAACACGGCACATGGAATTACTTTTTTTTAAAGAGGTATACTGCACTTGTAACTGCTTGACATTTCTGTCTGGTAAATTCCTTCAAGTATAGTTTTTACATGTCCAAAATAAATATGTTTGCTGTACATGTACAGTATAAACATCAATGTTCAAAGTTCAAACCCACATACTGTACTATGATTGAAGTTGTGAAAACAAACAAGAATGAAGTTAATGAACCTATTGTTATTTTTAAAATTCATCACATTTATTATTATTGCTTTATTATAATTATTTCTCTTTTTTTTTGCTGAAAAATAAAACTGTCCATTGCCATATTTACACTACCGGTATTTACAGCATTTTGTACAAATTGTTACAAACAGCTAGACTGCTACATGAAGTCATCAAATCCATCTTCCCTTTGTCCATGTGCATTTTTCATAATTGTATATCCTGCACATCTTTTATTTTATATTCTTAAACTCAGCAAATACATGAGGGGGGGGGGTGCATTTTTTTTCTTTTCCTAAGACACATTAAAGTAGATTAACATGTACATATACATTGTACATGTACAGGACTTTGATCTTTAAAGTATACATCAGATTTCCCTCTGTTCATGTGTAGGCCTACAAAGTACCTTACAAAAAACATATCCTTTCTTTTCCTTCCTTAACCCATTAAATGGTTTAATGAGATTTACAGGACCTTATCTTACATGATCCTCCTGGTTCTGTTCCAGCATGTTCATTACTTAAACAATCTTTCTTTTTCTTTCTTCCCAAAGCCTATCTGGTTAAGTAGATTTACAGGACTTTAATCACATGTTTCTTCCTTCTGGTCCTGTGTACCTTACATATCCTTTCCTTTTTTTCCTAAATCCCATCAAATGGTTTAGCCGGTTTACAGGATATAGGTAGCCAGGGTCTTACTTCCTTCCGAAGAGTGTTATCTCTGTCTTTCCTTGGGTAGTCCCATTTGCACCAAACAGATTATTAAATTGATGTAAATGTAATCTGGACTATCTGAATGTATGTACATGTACATGATACTAACAATTTTACAAATAGAAATCTGGTTAAATGTACCTGTACATGTACATTGTGTACATATACACTGTCGTACGTACAATGTAAACTGTATCATGTACCCATTTTTTTTTTAGTACATTTCTTTTGTAAAACTATTCTACAGTACACAACATGCTTTATTACATGTACATGTACATGTAAGTAGGCCTCCAATTACATACATGTATATTGTACATGTGCATGTACATGTACTGTATATATTATTAGATCTCTACATTACAACATCTTAAAGTGGGTTCATATTAAATTTAATTCAACATTGCACAAAGCCTCTCATTGCAACCTCATGGTTTCCTTTTAAACACTTTTCATTTGCCATCCAAAAAAACAAAGGAACATCTCGGAAGCCACATGTACATTACAGTACAGTTGGTGGAAGAAAGCCTTCTCCTTATCAGTGAGAAGGTTAGTCATCGGCCAATGATATCAAGCCTTTCGATGCTTATCTCTCCACATGTTGTATTCCATGAAACCGTGTTATTGTTGTGGTTTTTGACATACAGTTGTAGGAGAGTGTGGTCAAAAGAAAAGAGCACAAAGGAAATCTCACCATTGCAGAGGTAACAAACAATGAAACCTACATGTACATGTATGAGGAAGGCTACATGGGTGCAGGGGTTATCTTGCCCATTACCCCATCCCCTTGTAATGCAATGTCGATATTCTAAGTCTGTACAAAGGTAGAGAAAATTTAATTTTGATGAATAAAACAGGTGTAATGTTACTTTAGAATAATATAATTCAAGAGATTGTTCAAGCTTGGCAAGAGGTTGAAATGGTTGTCAACTCTACTCATTTATCCCATGAAACTGTGTTATTGTTGTGATTTTTTGGCAAGAGGATGAAACTGAAAGTGAAATAAATCTCATTCATGCAGTCACTTTTTCTTGAAGTTTCTGGAAATCATCACCATTGCAAAGTTACAAACACGAGTACTGTACCTGGTACTGTATCATACATGCAGGCCAAGGATAAGTTGGTCATTGTCATACTGTTATGCTAGCAATCCTGATTAATCCATGCAGACATGACCCACATCAAGGCTAAAGTCTGCATTATTCTCACAGGAAAACAACATGACAACAGGAAAATGGAGGAGGTTGAGGATGATTGATAACAAGAATGAAAATTTCATTCCATAAATAATGCATAATTGCATGCCCATCCAGTCATCCACAACCAGTGCACCATTAAGTTGGTTTTATTATTACCAATTACAGTGTAATGTATACATCAGTTTTATACTGTACATCAACATAATTCTCTTGTCTCCAAAAGAGGAAACATACATGTACATGTACAATGTACAGTACATCACTTTTACAAATGTGTAGGTACAGTGTAGATGCTGCTTGTAAACATACATGTACATGTACATGATGTAGGTCTGTACAAATGTACATGCATGTTGTCATATGAAAAATCCTCTTCCAATTGCTAGTAACTCTTTGTGTGAATCAAAGATTGTGTTTCGACATGTACACAATGTATCTAAACAAAATAAACAAATCTGGCCTCTTGTGTATATCTTTTTTAAATGTGTGCTACCATTCGGACAAGCCCAATGATATTGCTTACATTGTGTATGTATACCGGTAGTACTGTACATTGTATGTGTTAGTACTTAAAGATATCCAAATCAAACTTTGATTTTTTTTCTATTTATCCTCTTTCGAGGGACTTTATTTGTTCATATCATAAAATAACAGCTATTTACAACAGTGTTTAAATACAAAATTCATACAATATCATACATAGTATAGAACATGAAAGTATACATGTAATCGCTATCAAAATCAAACTTTGATGGTAATTTAATAATTTATGATGGAAATATGGAATTATTATCCTACCATGCAATGTCCAGAGAAGTGGAAATGTCTACAGGTACATGTATGTATGTACATGTACATCGTGTCATCTAATACAGGTCTGATTGTCTGCTTTTGTGCTTTATCTGAAACAAACAGGAAGAGGTGAATACTTATATGTATTGTACATCTACATGGAATCAGGTTATTTCCATTTTAGGGCATGTACATGTACATGTACCCGCGGTACTCATAATTACAGGTTAACATGTCATCTGTACATACAGGTGTACATATGTACATGTATACATGTATATTGTACTTATACTTGCGGTGCATACCGGTAGTCATTATTTATACACTACATGTAGGTACATGTACATGTAAATGTACCGGCCATGTTAATTTTGGTGCTATTGATACATGTACAGTGTGTAGCCTGGCCTTGGGTTCCAGAGCTATGTGAAGTGTTCATGGCTATGTTTGGACATGATCTTGACCTAGCTCAGAAAAGGTCAGTCGAGTGGACATATGATTCTCATCCTGTCTAAATAACTGTGGTTACAGAGATGTGCAGTACTGTACTGGGTCTATACTACATGTACAGTACATGTAGGCCTACCAACTTCTTGGGCCTACTAGATACGTGCACATGCATCCACATTTCATGATACAGATACGGTACATGTAATTTAAAACAAAATAAAAAAAACCTATAGATTTGATCAAAGAACGCAGTTAATCTGCTTTAATAGTAAACTTTTTACACAACAAGCAGGAGTCAATTTGTAAAGGTAGTGTGCGCTAGAATGAGTGTCCTTAGACTGAACCCAATCTCAAGGAAAGGGCAAAGGTCATGAACAATTGACTGAGTGGTCTGAAAGTAGGTCAGGTCAGTTTAATTTTCTTTGACCACATTTGCAATCAAGGACTTTAGCTGCCTGCACAATCCACTTGAGAGTTGAGACATTAGTAATTGAAATCTTCAATAAAAANAGACAGAGAGAAAGAAAGAAAGAGGGGATAGGGGAGGGGCAGAGGAGGAAGAGGGATCAAGGAGGAGGAGGAAGAGGAATAGAGAGAGAGAGAGCAAAGAAGAACGTAAAAAATTGGGAAAGATGGTATAATAGAGTTCTGAGTCCTATATTTTTCCTTTCTATTCATAATTGGAAATGGTTGTATATATTTACTTGTCTAATTAGTACAAGTATACAAGTATACAGGTACATGTACATGTATGTTTGAATAAAGAACTTCTACAGTAAAAATTAAATGTCCCCAATCTACATGTTACACATGTACATGTACATGTAGGCCGGCCTATAAATTCTACAATTTTGTCAAGGAAAATTTTGGAGAAAGCTTGAAACCATATATGGAAGGAAACAATCAACTCAAGCTTATTAAAATCCTTTGTTTGGAAAGGTACATTGTAGGAGTGGGTTTGGAATGGGTTTGGAATGGGGGTCATTTCAAGTTCATGAGGGTCCAGAGTTGTACCCCATTAAAAAACCCATCTAATGCATACATGTAGATCTGGGTATGAATATATTGTACGTGGAGTAGCCTAATTTTTTTTGTATGTACATGTACATGTACATGTATACAGTTACTTGATTGTGTGTAGTGTGTACAGTATTTGTTATTTACATGTAAGTGTAGATGGCAAATCCGTTGCCTACATGTAAGTCTTTTCATTATGTTATTTACATGTACATTAAGTTGGATTATCAACAGAAAATTTCAAAGATGTTTAGTCAACAGAGGTCAAGAGACGGACATGTACATGCCCTTTTACTAATTTGCTTGATTAAAGGGGAAGTTTACCCTGATATAAAGTTGGTTTTAATAAAAGCAGAAAAATGAGAGAAACCTGTAGGTCAGTGAAAGTTTTAGCAAAAACAGGTTAGAAATAAGAAAGTTACATGTAGGAATTGTTGAAGGTGCGATCAATCAAACACAAATTGGCAACTCTGTGACGCACCTTGCGAGCTCCCCTCCCATTTGCCCTGTACTAAAAAATCTTCAAAAATCTATATTTTAACTTTATTTTTTATTTTTCTTAATACATTCCCCCTTGATATATTTCTAATGATTGCAAATAAGTTGTTATACAACCCCTGTATGAAACATCTATTCCATGATCAATAACAAAGAAAATCAGTTCATGAAATTTTCTGTTCAAAGCAAAATAGGAGAGGAGCTTGCAAAATTGTTATCATTCATGGTACATGTACATGTACATGTACATACATTTTGTACAAACAGGATTAAGTTAACAACTAAATTGATCATTCCCCTTGACTTGTAAATGGAATGTTTTTGTGTGCTTCTGGTTTTACTCAAGAATGAAATGTGGAGTATATTGAATTTGGGCCTTAATTACTGTTCTTGAATACTGTTAACATGTACATTGTAAGCTTTAATAGGTCACACTCTCAAGAACATGTACACAAAGACAATTCAATTTTTCACATGCACTTTAACAAATTACAAAGGTAGGGGTATGAATTATTTAGTTATTAGTTAATATACATTTCATTATACATCATTTGTAGGCATACATGTATATATGTATATAAATGTACAGTGTATACAAATATATACGGTAACCCCTCATTGCCTATCATGGTTATTGTGTCAATATTGCTTATTACATTTTTCTATAGTGTGGCAGGTAGCCTGGAATGGTCATGCATGGATAATGAAATTACCATGGCAACACGTATAGTGTATAGATTACCGCAGTCAAGTGGAGTGTGTGTACATGTACATGTACATGTATGTGTGTGTATGAATGAATGTCTTTAGTTGGGTGGGTGTGTCTGCAGAACACCTGACTCTGGGTATCATTTTAGGTGGCTTTCTCTTGTGCGTGTGTGTGATGTACATGTACAGAAACTGAAATAATCATTTAACTGTACATGTTGGCCTGCAGGTGAACATGTACCTTATTTAGCCTATATTGTTGCATTATTGTGCACTGATATCATGTCTGCTTCTACATTTCTAACAGTATGATTTACATGAATGTCATAAACATACAGTGTACAATGTACACTGTACATGTACATACTGTACATACATTAGTACATGTACATGTACAGGCACAAACCAATGTACCGGTACTGAAATTTTCAATTCTTTGCCAACACACAAGATGATAGTAGTACTGTGTACACGTACACTGTATGCACATGATGTTTACATATGAATATAATAAATGTAAGCCTACACATTTCCTGCATTATCTTGCTTTATAGAAAAGCAACAAACAAGAACAGAAANGATTTAGTTATTAGTTAATATACATTTCATTATACATCATTTGTAGGCATACATGTATATATGTATATAAATGTACAGTGTATACAAATATATACGGTAACCCCTCATTGCCTATCATGGTTATTGTGTCAATATTGCTTATTACATTTTTCTATAGTGTGGCAGGTAGCCTGGAATGGTCATGCATGGATAATGAAATTACCATGGCAACACGTATAGTGTATAGATTACCGCAGTCAAGTGGAGTGTGTGTACATGTACATGTACATGTATGTGTGTGTATGAATGAATGTCTTTAGTTGGGTGGGTGTGTCTGCAGAACACCTGACTCTGGGTATCATTTGAGGTGGCTTTTTCTTGTGCGTGTGTGTGATGTACAGAACTGAAATAATCATTTAACTGTACATGTTGGCCTGCAGGTGAACATGTACTTTATTTAGCCTATATTGGTGCATTATTGTACACTGAAATCATGTCTGCTTCTACATTTCTAACACTTATGATTTACATGAATGTCATAATGAAATGCACTATTGCATGCAGTGTATGTACTGTATGTACGTCTGTATACATGTACACACATTAGTACATGTACAATGTACAGGCACAAACCAATACCGGTACTGAAATTTTCAATTCTTTGCCAACACACAAGATGATACATTTAGTACTGTGTGTTCATGTACACTGTACATGCATGCACATGGTGTTTACATATATGAATATAATAAATGTAAGCCTACACATTTCCTGCATTATCTTGCTTTATAGAAAAGCAACAAACAAGAACAGAAACCAAAAACATAAAGTACGGTACATGTGCAATAGTGAGTATATTTTATACATGTACATACCGGTATAATAATGATAATGATAATAAAAACGGTGCTTATAAAGCGCTATTACCATGCAGCAAAATATCTGCTGGAGTGAATCATAATAATTGTTTATTTTTGTATGCATTCACTTGTTTATACATGTACAGTATGTGTGCATGTTTACATACTGTACATGTACCGTTTAATGTATGTACCTTATTTTGAGTGTTCCAGAGCTACAGTATACATGTACATGGAGATTATTGCACATCACTCCCGTTCATTTATTTATTTACTAATATTTTATCGAATGATAATGTGAAATATGAAATCATTCATCTTGATTCCACCTCTGCTTTTCCTCTCCCTAGTTTCCTCCCTGGTCGAACTGACTGCGAAGACCACCGCCCTCTACATTCCCTTTGAAGTCGTTGAACGAGTCTACCCACCAGTTCCCGAAAACCTTCAGCTCCGCATCGCTTTCTGGAGCTTTCCTGAGAATGAGGAGGATATCAGGTAAGATATAGCAAAGCTTCTTTTATTCTTCCTTTTCTTCTCCTTTTTTTTTCTCCTTTT
>BEXV01002706.1:38786-50077 GCA_003118195.1 Hemicentrotus pulcherrimus | reverse complement strand
ATAGCACCATATCCATCTTTTTACCTCAAACCAGTGGCTAGGGAAGTCTGTGTTGACGGGGAGCCGAGGGATGTAGTCACACCACAAGTGCGATTTGGTTGTATCCGTAATGGGAGGTACATTCTCTGGAAGCATCAAGCAGTAGACATAGAAGCCTTGGAGGAAGGGGATGTGAGGATAGCCGGATGCATGCTGAATCAACCTGTTATCTGACATGTTCTAAGTAACACAAAGGAGAGGAAGAAAAAAATAGCATTATCAAAGATGAAATCTCGTTTTAATATCATCATTTCTTGCACGATAATCCACTATTTCATAACTAGCAACTACACATACATGTAGCCAACATTTAGAAAAATAAACTTTGCAAAAATGGTTTTCGATTTTTGAATACATGTATGTACATGCAGAGTGCTAATTTACACTACTACATTAATTGGAAGGTCGACTTCATGTTAAGTCGGTAATAATGAAGGCAGAAAATAGGAGAAACAGAACAGCGAAAGTTTGAGGAAAGTGGAATAAAGGATAAGATAGTTATGAATTTTTAAATTTGTACTCAATGAAATGTAAAATCTATTTCATAGAATGAGTAAACTAATGTGAAGATGGCTGGCCAAAAATAAATTTTAGGGTACTCACCTTCAACAGATCAAAAGCTTCTACTTCGGTGACCTCGTCACTGAATGACCTCTGAACCCAGGTCATAGCCTCACCAGACATGAAGCAGTTTGGAGGGACCCCTTTCTGTCCAGGGGCAATGAACCTCAACCCTTTACTGGAAAGATGAAGAAAGGAAAGAAAAGAAATTATCATTGATGCTGGTATTCAATTCATTAACCTATCGGCTACTGGAAACAGGGGGGTTCCTTTAGAAAAGCCTATGGGTGTGGAAGAATTCAGTAGTCAATAGATTACATGTAAGTCAACATTTCACTAAGCATTTTATATTGGCTACGTAAAAAGGGTTTCAATCTTATTCAGATCATTAAATTACCAAGCCAACCTTTTGCCTAAATATTAACATGACTGTACTTATAGCAGGGGTGATAGTGGGCACTGAAAAAGTTTTTTTTTTCTCCCTCAACAAAAATGGCATCTAACAACATCCCCCCCCCCTTTTTAGTAAGAAAATTTGGGAGAAAATCAGGTACATGTAATTATCAGGCCTGACTTATAGGTACATAAATCTGATGCTGGATCAGGGTTCTTTTGACCAGCAAAGTTAAGTATGAGCTGCTTTTATGGGCAGCCATATTATGCCCTTGTGCTACTCTTATCATGGTACAACAGCTGAGGGGGTATTTTCGTCTGCTGGCTGAAGATGAAGTCATTTCATGAGGTCACAATGGGCAACTGATCAAGTCATAATAACTCTTAAATATGTATTCCTTACTTTACTAATGCGGTAAAACTTACTTTTCGAAGGTGGAGGCTATAAAATAATTGCAAACACTAGCTACATTTGAGACACCTGCATAAGCTTTGGGGTCTCGATTATCACAAGAGTACCATTTCATTCTGAGCTACACCCTTCCGGAATAGTTCAAACAAAATTGGACTCTAGTTTCAGATGAGATATGTATTTGTATACTGACCTTGGATCAGCCATAGCCTTAGCAATGACTTGTAGTGGAGTGCATATTGTAAGGGGTTCCTCACTAGTAGTTGCAGTAGCAGGTGCATTCGAAGNCCTTTACTGGAAAGACGTAGAAAGGGAAGAAAAGAAATTATCATCGATGCTGGTATTCAATTCATTAACCTATCGGCTACTGGAAACAGGGGGGTTCCTCTAGAAAAGCCTATGGGTGTGGAAGAGTTCAGTAGTCAATGGATTAAGCCAACATTTCACTGAGCATTTTATATTGGCTACGTAAAAAGGGTTTCAATCTTATTCAGATCATTAAATTACCAAGCCAACCTTTTGCCTAAATATTAACATGACTGTACTTATAGCAGGGGTGATAGTGGGCACTGAAAAAGTTTTTTTTTTCTCCCTCAACAAAAATGGCATCTAACAACATCCCCCCCCCCTTTTTAGTAAGAAAATTTGGGAGAAAATCAGGTACATGTAATTATCAGGCCTGACTTATAGGTACATAAATCTGATGCTGGATCATGATTATTAGGGTTCTTTCGACCAACAAAGTGAAGTATGAGCTGCTTTTATGGGCTGCGCAGCTATGTTATATGCCCTTGAGCTACTATGAAGCAACAGCAGAGGGCTTTTTGTGTCTCTGTCTGCTGGCTGAAGATGATGTCATTTTATGAGGTCACAATGGACAACTGATCAAGTCATAATAACTCTTTGAATATGTATTTCCTACTTTACAAATGCAGTAAATCTTACTATTCAAAGGTGGAGGCTATACAATAATTGCAAACACTAGCTATATTTGAGACACCTGCATAATCTTGGGGGTCTTGATTATCGCAAGAGTACCATTTCATGCTGAGCTACGCCCTTCCGGAATAGTGCAAACAAAATTGAACTCTAGTTTCAGATGAGATATGTATTTGTATACTGACCTTGGATCAGCCATAGCCTTAGCAATGACTTGTAGTGGAGTGCATATTGTAAGGGGTTCCTCACTAGTAGTTGCAGTAGCAGGTGCATTCGAAGAGTGTGGCGCTGGACTACCGGCACCACTAGCATGTCTTTTTCTATCGGGCACTGGGGAGGACCTACTACCAGGGTGTGTCAGGTCTCCTGCGATGGGTGTCTGCCGACCGGAAGAAGCCTGTTGGTGATAGAGAAGGGGGATAACAGGGTGTGACCTTCAAAAAGGAAACAATGCATACATATAATCTTTTATTCATGTAGATTGTTTGAATCTTTCAATTGACTCTTACAAGATGTTTTTTTTTCTTTTCTTTTAAGCAGAATGCATCATAGAAAACATCACAATATCATTAGCTCCTTCTGAGTCATATATATTGTGGTTATTTCATGCCACATTCATTAATGAAACAGAGCATGTCAAATTATTACTTTCTTAAAGGGATCGTTTAACAGTGTTAAATCTGAGATGCACGGCCCTTTGTGTTATCAGTGCCTGTGGTTTGCTGTTATATTGAAGCGCAACAAAATTTGCGCTTCAAAATGATCATGAAGTGCCTCAAAAAAGGTAAAAACCTTTGAGTGACCAGCTGTACCATACTTGTTTTCCCCAATAGACTGTAGTGTTATGAAAACCGTTTGGCAAACACTTTCCAATCATAAATAAAGTTGATAATCAGACAGGCTATCGGTCAGGGGGTTTCTGACTGCCCCAAATGTTTATAACTATCATTGCAGCATGAGCTAAATCAAGGATTTTTTTAAAGGATCTAAGACAAAGTTATTGGTTCCCCCTTTAAGTTCCATCAAGACTATGGTCCAAAACAAGCTGGCCCATAATTATTATATATCTCACATACCTTTGGACCTCTTGATGTACTTGTCTGCCTGCGGATACCATTGAGGATCTCCACGAATCTCAAAAACGCATCAATCTGGTATTGTCTAAAGGCGTGGTCCCTATCACATGACACCGCCTCTGTTGTGCTGATCCCGTGCTCGTCTGCGAAGCGCTTCACCAGCACGGGCGTGTTGGGGATCAGCAAAAAGCGACTCCTCCAGAATTTCAAAGACTGCAGGAGAAGACCATAATTGGAGTACATTACCAGTAATAGTAGAATTCACGGGGTAAATGTTTTAGAAAAGTGTATTGTTTGAAAGTGAGGCTTATTCTGCACTGATGTACACTTACAACAATGGTACCATAAATCAGGGTTAACTTGAAACTAGATATGAATAAGAATAACAAAATGAAAACACATTTTTGACATCAATTTTTTTACCCCAGAATGATTAAGATACTTTTTTTTTTCTTCAATAAATGATCAACAAAAGAAATGAAAAGGATCCGTCTCATTCCTGGTATTTCAAAAATGCTTCCCAATTTTGTTGTTCCTACTCATCTCGATTGCTCCTATGCATCCCATTTAAAGCTATTGTGCACAAACTCTTCAAATCACTAAAACAAACTTGTCAAAATATCTTGAGCATTAATTTTGAGCAAGAAGTATCAGCCCCCGGCAAAACTGTGCCGATCCATAGGTATTAATATTCTTTTAACCGAGATGAGAACTGATGACAGTGCAAGACTTACGTCTACCAGTGAGAATTCGCTATCGTGCGAAGAGATGTAGTTATCCAGATAGTTCCAGTTGTATCTCTCTATCTCCTCGTGTCTGAACGTGGTCTGAATCGGGGAGTAGCCTTCATTCTGTACGGACCAGAGCTGGTACGTGTACTGGATGGGTTCACACAGGGACGGATGCCTGCATAGGACACATGCATGTGCGGTCATTACGTAATTATTCAAACTGTACAGATCAGTGCTAGTATGAACACAGCATATTTTTAAACAGGTTATGAATTTATGTAAACACATAGGACGGAATAACCCCCGGATAACCACCCACAGTCAACTACCCCCTAGAACAACTTCCCCTTAGAACTACCCCCTGGACAACTACCCCCTGGACAACTACCCCCTAGGACAACTAACCCCTAGAACAACTACCCCCTGGACAACTACCCCCCAAACAACTACCCCTACGACAACCATCTTCTAGGACAGCTACCCCCAGGACAACTATCCTAGGGAGTAGATGTCCGGGGGTAGTTGTCCTAAGTTGTCTCCAGATGTGAGCAGTCTGATGAATCTATTACATGGTGGATAAACAGTAGTGATGTTTGGATTCTAAAGGAGAGAATCAGGGAACATACCTTGGTTTATAGATGGTAACTGTTATAGTCTTCCTCTCTAGATGCAGGCATAGCTTGTGGAAGATACGACCAATACTCAGCACATATTCCTTCTGTAAACCAAGAGAGAATAAAAAACAGATTGATGAGTATTTTCTATGGTACAGCCACAATATCTTGGAATCTCAGTGAATTTGATCAGTATTTTATACCTGATAGAGGTTGGACTCCTCTTTTACATGACTTACTTTATGAGAACACCCTCCACCATCTTCAGAAGGACCTTCACATAATGGAATTCAACATCTTCATCATTGTCTAGATCCAGATTACCATAGAGTTACCATAGAGTTACCATAGAGTTACCATAGAGCTACCATAGAGTTACCATAGAGCTACCATAGAGTTACAATAGAGCTACCATAGAGTTACCATAGAGTTACCATAGAGTCTGTATAGTAGGCGAAGACAGAGAGCTGACCAAGTGAACATACCACTAGACCAACTCACATCACATCTAAAAACATCAATTATTTAAAGGGGGTGTAGCATGGCAAATACTGCTTAACGCCACCTAAGACTTCTTTTGGACAACTGCAACTTGATTAACGGTCAGCGTATGTAGTATTCTCAAACAGACCGAAGTTCTCCTCACGCTTTGGTTTCGCGTATGTTGCACTGTATTATACCTGATTGGCCTCAAGCCAGGCCACGGGTAAAACACATAGTCTCGTCATGCTAGAGCCCTTTTAATGCAAAACTCATCAAAAAGAGGACATGTTCAGTTCTGAAGTGTAATGAATAACAAATTGGAATATTCTCCTGCTTTAATAATATTATTTGTGTATAGTTACTCTTTAAAAAAAACATCTGCTTACCTTGTCTGGATTGGTGATCAATGGAGGATGACGTTGGCTCCTGGTAACAGATGATAGGTCGAGGCTGGGTAGAACCACCAACTGAAAACCCTGATAAGAAGCAACAATATAGTCACAGTGAAGTGAGTAGGATATATGTCTCACGCCTTGTACAAGTATCTACATGTATACAAATTAGGAGAAAAAGGCACCTCATCATCATCATCATCATCATCAACATGTGATGCCGTTCTGAGGCAGGGGTTGGCAGCTAAGCAGCTCAAAGTTCTTTGATTATCAATCCTTGTTCTGAACTCGCCATAGCAAAATTCTGTCCACTGCTTGTTTTTCTAAAAGAAAGCGATATGCTGGCAAAGATAAGTGTATCTCTTGCTTTCTTTTTATCACTTCTTCAAGAAAGGCACCTAAAGAACTTTAAGAATCTTCCTCCTTTTGAGACCATTTATAGATGGGCTTTACTCTAGAAGTCTTTGGGATAAGCTCCTGAAAGATGGCTTCCACTGTTATGATGTCATCTTCGACTTGGAGCTCATCGTTGAACTACGGGAATTCCCCTTCTTTTACCAACTGAATGAAGAAAGAGCTAATACCTGCAAAAGTCTTTGTGATATCAGCTCTTGGAAGATGGCTTCCACCGTCATGAAAGGACCTATGATGTCCTCCTCCGCTAAGAGCTCATAGTTGAACTCTAGGAAGTCCCTTTCCAAGGATAACCGGTCTGGATAGAAGTCGGTTGACACCGGCAGACAGGCCGTGGCAGTCAGCGACTTCCAGTCCACACCTGTGTATGTGAGTAAAGGGAAAGTCAGATTATAAAACTCCTGCCAATCCATTCTGGAAATTTGTAGAGTGCCAATACCTAGATGAAGTTGCCTAATTAAAGATGCTGGCGTCCATCAAGCCAATCCATGGGAAATAACTAACAACAAATGGTGCCTGAGGACTTTTCTACAAAGGTTCTACAACATTATCTATTTCATCCTATAGCACGAGACAAAATGGCTGCTCATTAGACACGTACATGTGTAGCTACTGGTACATGTAGGTGGCCTTTATAAGGAGGTGGCCACTACTAAAGAGGAGTGGAACTGTACTAATATTGTGTAGTTTGGTGTGTAACTTGTAAAGCAACTCTAGGCAACTTTCTATCATTATGATACACAATTTGGGCGCTCATCATACTAGATGTTACAAGATCCACTGCTCACCCTTTTACAGAGTCAAATAATTGATAATGGCCAAAATACATCCGAAGATCTTGGTATTAAAAATAAATTATCTTCCTGAAACAGACAGGGCCTTTATCTTGATCAAAGGGGACGAGTTGGGATGTAGTGATAGCAATTGATCTATTGTGCTTGAATTTCAGCTTAGTTAAAAGTTTAAAGAGAGTACCATTTCAGATTTGATCTTAAAGATAAAGACCAGCTTTGGTCATGCGATTGCCTTGTGAAAGAAACCTTGTGGGATCGATCAGAAAAGGTTGATCATCTAGCATAAGTATTGGTGTGTACTGCAAGGCTCTGGAATCATCAAAATGATAAGAAATTTGGCCCAGTCTTCGTAAAGTTACAAGCATTGTACACAGAAAGATGTATATGGGACTACGCAAACGTGCGCGACATGTGCATTTACATGTATCTCTCACACACCAATAGATAAACTAATTTAGAAAATATAACAATTAGTAGGCGGTTTCCCAGCAAATTTTGTTTATCATCATGTATTAGTCAAAACATTTTCTTTCACATGATTGGTAATAAGAGCTTTCATTTCATTTTTTGAAATTGGGGCGTTTCCAATACTGGTCTTTACCTTTAAAAGGCATGACGACTGTGAATTCATATTAAGAGATAACATTGCATGATCGATCTATACCACTGAAATATAAGTGCTTTACAGTGATTAAAGATGATGTACAACTACACATACATGCAAATCATACTAAATGCCAAACAGATTTAAATAGGACACATGGATATTGGTATTTCATACACATACATGTAAACATGTAACAATTATTAGTATATCACAGAATGGAATGTCTCCAAAAAAAGAATCAATAAACCATATTTAGTGTGAAGTTAAAAGCTGTACAAAGCATATATCACATGATGAAAATGTATGGTGGGCAAAATGAGAAATGTTTATATACTATGATTAAACAGAAATATATGTCTTGTAATTTTATTTTTAGGCAGAAAATAAGGCATAACTGTTGAAAATAAGAGAAGGAAGTATTGTACAAGTATTAAGGAAAAATGCAAATCAAAATTGAAGTGATATGGCAAGAGAATATACATGAATGTATGGTGCTGGATAAAAGGCAAAGACAAATTCTTTTTAAATCAGTGTAAATCTTTTGTGAGATTGTGAGAATTGTGAGAAAATGAAAAAGAAATGAACCCTGCTATTTTCCACCCAAAATAAAGATGGGTTATTGAGAAATCTTAATGATACTGATGTATACACATTTACACTGTACAGTGTGTACATGCTTTTTTTTTTAAGGACAGAACAACATGTAGCAGGCACAGACAAACAGACATAGGCAGCATTGAAAGGTAAAGAGGAGTGAATAAGAACATTTCAAAATACACATGTAAAGACAAAAAGAAAAACAAGGAAGATCAAACACAGCAGGCATCCATAAAGCATTTAGAATTTATTTTTGAGACTATTAAAGCAGCAATACAATTGGAAAGCAACCATAAAAGACAATAACTAAAAACACAGAGGAGGAAGTTGATGTAAGGGGAGGAAATGAAAATAAAATTGAGATAAAAGGGGATTCTATGACATCTCCAGCAATTGAACATGAAAGTATCAACAATGAATCTCACATTAACCCATTGCTTACTGGAACCTGGTGGTCCCTGTGTTAAGTCAATGGGAATTAGATAATTCAGTAGTCAACGGATTAAGTATACTTCAGCTTTTTTTAAATCAAGTAAAACCAAGCAACCAATCACGATAATGTCATAATTGGGCTTCATTAGTATAGGGTTGGGGTTTATAGTAATATGGGTAGAGTTTGGTCCAGGAGTGAAGTTGGAAATTTGGTAAAGGTGCAGGAAATTCACCATGGATTGATTGTCACCCCAGAGCTTGTGAGCCATAGAATGAGACAAAGACAGCACTAGAAACAGATATGAGGAAAAGAAAATAGCAGATGTGAAGACAATCAAAGGAGACGAGGAACAATATCAAACACAGCAAAAATCAATTGAATACATACTTGAGTAAGCTGAAACACAAAAATGAGGAGCCACCATTTTAAGAATAAATGAAAGAAAGAAATATAATGGGAGGTGGGGGATAGGGGGAAGAAAGGGGGGAGGGGGTTAATGGGCTCTATGACAGATAATGGTCTGAACATTCAACATCAGTAATATGTGGAACAACATCAATAGCAAATAAAAGACAGAGAGAATAGAAACTGCGCGATGACTGCACACACGACACAGGTTAAGGAGAGCGAAACTTTAAAAAGGGAGTGACACACAACAAAGGCACATGAACTCAGCAACAAATTTGAAAGAGGGCAAGAGAGAGGGGCAAGAGAGAAAGGAGGGGGGCAAGCATTGCACCTGTCAGGGTGTATGGGGTCCACTCTTGATTGCCTGTTAAGCTCCACAGGATATTGAGCCTTCGTAGCGAGGGGTGCTGCTGCATGAGATGATCCAGGGAGCCTGGCCCATCCAACAGACCTCGTGTGCCTGGGCCGGGTGGAAATGTGTGACATGACTGAGATAGCACAAGCATATGGCTCAATTTAACGTTTTAAACCCAGTGGTGTGAAAGCTTTTGCGATATTGTCAAAATCTGGTTTGTCTGGTCACTCCTCTAAAAGCCTCTTTCACACATGAGATGTTAAACAACGTTTAAGAAAAAATGCAGCAAGATAAACATGACATACATGTACATTTATGTAAGCATAGCTCGTTTTATATTTTTGTAGCTCATATCCCAATGATATGTAAGATTCCTGAGGGGGATTTGTATTATGCAGCTACTTTTTTCATCCCCGATCATTATTTATTTACATGTAAAAATGTTTTTTATCTTTCCTCAGCATTTTTTCAGATAAGAAGGCTGTTTACCATGTAATGTGTTAACTGAGGCTTGACATTTTGCCAATTAGAGTGTTCAATTGGACACTAATTTGGTCTGTCTTATTCCAAGAAACTCTCATGTACAGTATTACCACAAATATTTTGAACCTTTTTTTTACAATCCGTATTGTCATGTGAGCTTCCACAGCAGCTAAGGAGGATCTGCATCCAACTCAAGAGTATGGATCTGTCATTGACATACATACCGGTACCTATCAAAATGTAAATTCCCTAAACATAATTCATTTAGCATTCACTCACGTAATACTGCCCTCGGTTGAAAATGATGATCTGAATACAGATACAATCCTATCAAGCACACATCATGATATGAGCAAGCTGATTGGTGTATATTACACATAAAGGTTTTTATATGAAAATCAAAGAATTTATCAAACACAGAGCAGCATTTATTTTGATTTCCCTTTTTTGTGCTTTTTTCTCCCTTCTTTTGTTTGCTTTTTTATCCCTTCTTTTTTCTCCTTTCTTTTTTGTACCTCATTTTTGCAAGAAAGTGCATGCTTTTCTGTACATTTCCCAACATCTTTGCACATCGTCAAACATGTTTATCAAATCAGAATAAATTTCTCTCTAGTTTGCTCTGCTCTGCAAAAGTTTGCAAAAAAGTGATGCAAAAGCATAGCAGACATGCATATTTGACTGGCTAAATATTTCTTTTGAGTGTGCATAAAGCTTGGCATAAAATTGGCAAAGCTCCTTTTCATATAAATGGGCAAGAATATAGTAGAGATCATTTGTATGCAACTTTTTAGCCGATAATGCAATGCAATATCATGACAGATGCAGATATTCAAAGAAGAAAAAAAAAACCTAAGGCTATTTAATATCACTTGCTTATCAAGGTAAATTTGTTAACCTCAAATAGTGCTAAGTGTAAAAAGAATAACTCTATCATTAAGATCCATAAGAAGTGAGAAGTGAGGAAAAAAAAGACCTACCAGTACCCCATTTCCGATCTTAAGTGTTACATCCAAGAAACCAAAGCATAAAAGAGTTGAAATTAAACAAAATCATATCAATTTATTCTATAATACGCCATGTACATGTACATGTAAATAAACTCTGTTTCTGCACTTATCTACTCGAATTTCACGACAGATCAAATTACAATCAAACATTTGTTTTATAAGCCCCTTGGAGATTGAATATCCATTTGAAATCACTCATTTCAATTTTGCAAACAAAATCTAATTTTTTTCTGTTCACTTTTTGTGTGAACTTGTTTACTTCTACCAACATAAAAAAAACTAGATGGAATTTTGACTGCGCGCAGTCGAAAATGATGCCTCCGCTATAGAGCAATTTTTAAAATTCAAGTGATTGTAATCCATCTGTTGGTTTTTTAATGATAATGCACTCACAAGCTATTAATAGGCATAAATAATGAGCCCCATGACCTTTGACCTGATGACCCTAAAATCTAATCAGTTCGTTGGCTCTGCAAGATACATATACATGTCATGAATTTGATGGTAATCTGTATATTGGTTCTCATGATAATGCGATCACAAGCTATTTGTG
>BEXV01002706.1:27882-38377 GCA_003118195.1 Hemicentrotus pulcherrimus | reverse complement strand
ATTATTATCATTATAATCAACAAGAGAAATGCAAAGCCGAAAACATGTAGAAGTCCTTTTCTGTCATACCTGCGCTGCCAGGCCTCTGCAAGACCGTGTCTGTACTCGGAGATGAACCAGTGCTGAAGAGACTGCTTCCGCTAGCAGAGGGGCGGAGTCGATTTTCACTGGCACTACGCGGTAATGACGGCCTCTCTGTGCAATCGGTAGGGGTGCGTGCCCCGCCCCCGTTGACGACGGGGCCAGCCCAGTGGTAGTGGGGGCTGGAGGGGGAGGAGCCCAGGGTGCTGGAGTTTCGGTGGTAAGGGTTGGAGGAGTTGGATGGATAGTAATGGGAGAAGTAGTAGGACGGAGTGATCTGGTTACGATGGTGGGTTTGTATGGCGCCCCCGCTTGGGCCTGGATGGGTCAATGGCATGGAAAGAATGAATGAATGAGTTAAATGCAGGTTGGTGTATGATTCAGTTTGATACAAGTTTACAGACAATGTTAAAACAGTTTTCACTTCGAGGGTCAAGAAAATAAAAGAAATAAATACACATTGAGAGAACTCACTCATCCCTTGAACTCATTTGAGTTGCAGAGAGTATTGTAAAAGTATGTGTACTTCTACATTTCAAATTTCTTTAGATGAGCAAAGTTTACTCTTCCAATTTTTACAACAACTGGTGAACTGGGTATATTAATCTATCATCAACAATCTCATATTACTTTTGAAAATTAATGTGTTATGTTGTCAGTATCTGAGATGGGAATATATATTATGTTAGAACTCCCAAAATGTATATTAGTTTAATGGTGATAATGACCAAATAGATATGTACAAATAAAACTAAATGATACAACAAAATAAAAGATTGAATCTCAGAGGAACGTCTTACCCTGGAGTGAATAATAGTTATTATTATTCTCAATGACAGTAAACTCTATGTATAAAAAGAGGATCAAATGATTATTTCGGATGCCAGAGGATATATCCTCTTATTAAAGCAAAGATAATCTCAGACATAAAACCAGGAACAGATTTCATAATAAAGGCTATACAGATGGGCAGCTCAGATATACATGTAACCAGGGTAATATTGTGTAAAGCCCCATGAGCGTCAGGGCCTGGCAGATATCGGCGTTATACAAATATCCATATTATTATAAGGACAATCTAGCTCTACATGTATATACATGTACTAGATATCTGATAACATAAATATAAATAACCTTACTTACAAACACAAAAATTATATATATTATAAAACATGACTTGAGATATCAAATTTTTCAGAGAAGTTCTTCTTAAATATACATACATGTACACTGATTTTATTAAACAAATAAAATATACATTTGAAATTTTGAATACCTCCAATAACAATACCAGAACTTAAGTTTACTATAAAAATTGATACCAAGGGTATTCAAAGTTAATGATGCACATAGCAAAACATATATACTATTGGCTTGATATTGAATACAGAGTATGTTCTTAAACTTTTCCTGTTATTTCTGTTATGGCTGTAATATGGGTACTGTACCATTATGGTGTTCTTTTGTCTGCCCCCCCCGCCCCTGAATAATAAAAATAAAATGAAAATGGTGTCCTAGCTCACCCTGTGGAAACGTTTGTGTCCACCTGCGTCTATTAGAGGTCAGCTTGACCACCAAGCTAGATGTTCCAAAAGGATTGACCAATGCCCTTGGCTGGCCCTGACCGGCTTGGTTGAAATGGGCAGTGGTAGCCCCTGCACTTCCCACCACGATGCCCTTGGGAGAGGTCGAGGCAGTAGTGCTCTCTGAAGAGTCTCTACGTCTTGCTTCAAAACTATGGCTGATCACTTTGGCTGGAAAAACAGATGGAGGTAGAGACCAATATATATGCTTGATATCAAATTTATGTTAATTTGTTGAAAATTCGTTATGAACTTGATGTAGATTTGTTTGCCCTGTCTCGAGAAGAATTTATCTGCTTCTTAAAACATTCAATGAAGTATACTGAGGATGCGCAATATATAAAAAAAAATATAACTTACATATTACGTCGTAACATACAAGTGGTCAAAATATTATCTTACAAGTAGAGAAGAGTTTACTACATCAAATAGGGATGTTTAATATCAAAGATTGTATGAAAATTCATTTATTAATCTGAATGCTTATAATATTTTACTCAAATATATTGCCACTTTGACTGTTGAATATTAGACATTTTGTCATGAAATGAGTGAGGATTTTGCAGCTGAAGAGAAATGGCTAGTATGGATAATAAACCATAGCTTGAGATTCAAATATATGCAGCTTTGAAGAAGAAAAAATGTATTCAGGAAACATATCATTTAAATAAAAACAGGGCTCTGTCTTACAAACGGTAAGGATTAATCGCAACTTATTACATTAAAATAGGAAACTGCAAACTTGTGATTGATGGGTGGACGTGAGATTGAATCAGATCAATTGCAACTCTTTATAACACTGGGCCCAGATAGTACAGAAACTGTCAACCTACCTTCTCTTTGGATTCTGGCAAGTGGGTTGGCTTTATTGCCCCTCCCTGGAATGGCTATTGCAGCATCCCCATCTTCTGAATGGTAGCTTCCCTGCTTGGCTCCAGGAGAACTATTCCTTCTACCTGGATCTATCACGTCTGGCTTGGTCCATTTGTTCTACACATGGAATACAGAGGGGTGGGGAATGTGAACAAGTTAAAGCCCGTCTGTACTAGTTTGGCTAAGGGGGATAGGACCTCCCTGCAAGGTCACTGACTGGTGGTTATCTCATCAAATCAGCCCTCAATTAAAATAAGAACAGGGGATCATGGGGAACCAACATGCACCAATTAGGCATTGTTTGCTATATAGAGGGCGCAAGTTATTATAAGTAGTGCAGTGGAGCTTTAAAGAGGGAGTCCACCCTCTTATTAAGTTGCTTTTAACAGAAGTAGACAAAATATGAGAGGAAAAGGTCGGTAAGTTTGAACAGAGCTCTATCAAAAATAAGAAAGTAATGAATCTTTGATTTTGTAATCAATCAATCACAAATTGTCAACACTGTGACTTAATTTGCATGTTCTTTCTTATTGATGACGGAATAGATTATTTCAATACAGGGGTTGAATAGAAACAAATTTACAATAATTACATTTAGGGTTCATGTATGATTGAATATTTTCTTAGGGGAAAATAATAATTTATGATATTTTAGTAAAGAGCAAAAACATGTAGGAGAGGAGCTCACAAGATACTTCACAGTGTGGCGTATTTGTGTTTGATTGATCGCAACTTCAAAAATTCATAACTTTTTTATAGTTAATTGAACTTTGCTCAAACCCTCACTGACTTGTATCTCATTTTTGTGCTTCTATTCAAACCAACTTAATATCAGGGTGGACCTCCCCTTTAATATTATATCAAATTTTTTCTGTGGCAGTCTTTCACATGGATGACTTGAATTCAATAATGAGAGATTTACAGAACATACAGAAATTACAACATATAATGAGGGGTGATTCTCACCTGAGGTGATCCCTGTTTGTCAAAAGTCACATGACCTACCGATCCAGGTTGCCGTTGACGATGCTGACCACCTGACGACGGGCGCATAGAGGCTGGTGTCCTAGAAACAGGGAAACTGACAAACAGACGTACGCATTCATACGTATGAACGCAAATACACAATGAGATACACTCATGAAACAAGCAAGCAATGTCCTCCACCTCTGAGTGGTGAGCCGTATGAACTGTTTTTTGTCATTTGGGCGACCACAACTGAGTTACAAGCAATACACCTTGTAGAAAATTATTGAAAAAAACTTTCCTTATTCACCCTATTTTACCGTAACAAGGCTTGGATAACTTTAGTTGATGGGAATTGTACAAGGTTTGAAGTAAATGTACATGTACATAAAGACCCATTCAAAAGTAAACATATATCATAGTCACTACATGCAGGTGGTCTTAATGTCCAGGTTTCTTTAACACAACAGGCTATCTGATGCAATGCCTAATTCCTCTGGAGGGAAACGACTACTGTCGTGCAGTATTTCTGGACAGGTGGTATCTCTGACAGAACATGGATGCAGCCATTACCTAGGTTTGGGTGACTTGCCACTGTGTACACAGAAGACACCCTCATCATACTCCTCACATTGATAGTCGATATCATCCGGTTTGGGGAGGGAGTGGTCGGAGGAGATGTGACGCAGCAGGGCGTGTCTACTCATCACCTGCGGGCAGCACTTGACCAGGGTGGGGAGGGGGTCTCCGTTTTGAGAGGTGTAAATCTGGGATGAAACAAGTGATCAGTGATTATAATTACAGATCATGGATCTTATCCTTTTCTATGTGAATGTAGGAAATTGGATTTATACATGTTTTTCTAATGCAAATGACTTTGTATAATTTGAATAAAACTGCCGTTAAAAATACGGTGAATGAAATGTAGTTCCTCGATTTATAAGTTTGCTTTGTTATCTTGAGGAAGAATTGTTATATTGTGAGTCTATGTAAACAAGGAATAAGCTTATAATGTGTAATAACTAATTTTTACTTCATTCAAAAGGTGTTTGTACAAGAATAGCAAAAAGAGGAAGAATATTTTGTTGATAGAATTGTGATAGGTCTTTGTATGTGGGCACGGGAATCTGCCTGACATAGCAGATACGTAGGGACACATTGCATCTTGTCACGGGCGAAGGAGGTTGTGCCACTTTGTCGGGCCGTATGTTAGCGTGCAACGCCCTTGTTTCTTTGTACACCTTTAAAAGAAACGAAATGCTAGCGAGGTGTGCTAGAGGCTGCCAGGTGGAGGTCTAGCTTGGACTGTGTTGCCCGTTGTGAGCCGGAAGCTGTAGCTTCAGAGACCTTGGGGTTTTTCTTCATGCTGATGTGTTACTGATATGATCAATAAATAAATGGGCTCATCACCCAACCTACAATCAAGCTTTGTGCCTGCCTTATCCTGCCTGAAATGTTTGATCTCATTACACAAAAAAGTGAGACAAAAAGTTTAATTCTCGACCGAAAGTACCTTTTTTTATTTAATTACAAACCCTGTATCAATACCATAAAAGAAATGAAGCTGTCAATAATACCATAAGGCATGTAATTATGCATTAGAGGAAAATCAATAGATCAAACTCACATACATGTATAACAATCCTGATGATGATGAAGTTATTTAAAAAATAAACATTATAATATTGTCCAACATCCCTAGCAGTAGCTAAACAGGCAGGTAAGATGCTATGTTGACATTTGCATAGAGAGAGAGAGAGAGAGAGAGAAAGCGAGAGAGGGAGTGAGATACTACGATTTTAAACTTATCTTTCTCATAACGCTATGCAGCTTACTTTTTCACTTCCAGCCAATGGAATAATGAAAATAAGAAATGAATTTTTAAAAAAGGATCATGTGAAAATACCTTTTCTGCTAGCTTGATTCTTGGTTTGAATTTATCATTAATGCCATGTACACCCTCTTTGGTGTAGAAGCTGTAGTTGAGCCAGTGTGGGATGTTGTAGTCTCCTCTCTGGACATGAACGTCTTTGGTCTTGTTATGGAACTACAAAATAAGAACATAATTATATTTCACTACTTGCAGGATCACACAAAGAATGACACAGCGTTTATAATGTATTCCAGATATAATGCTCCCTCAGGGAGACAGTTTAAATTATGGACAAGTCTATTCAAATTTTGCATTTAAATCAATAACAGACGTACTTTGATTTAATGATCATGTCACCTAAAAGGTTTCATAATTCATCACTAAAATTGTCATGAAATTGCTGTATTATAAAGCCATTTAAAGGTGATTTGGAATATTATACATTCTTACTCTTTTCCACATTCCACATAAAAAAAAAAACATTTAAAAGATGCAAAGAGATATTAACCTTGTAACTTTGACCAAATGCTCTACAAACTGGTGAACTAAAAATGTTAATAATCTTACCCTAAACAGAGGCACTGCATGCAGAGGCTGCTCAGCTAGGCATACCAGATCACTGCCGATACCTGATGCAAAAATAAAAATCAAAACAAAAACACCCAAAATCTTTGAGAGAAGCACACACACAAAATAGATATATAACTAAAGAACAATTAATATATTTTAACTAAGAAATGTTGGTCTTTTTATTGAAAATTTAGAATATTTTCATGATTGTAAATAGGTTCATAGATTGTGAAGTAGCTTGAAGATGCTTCATAGAAGATACGCTAAAGTGCATGTTTCACTGTTCGAGTCCTGACACAGCACTAGAATTGTGTTCCACTCAATTAACTAACTGTCATTTTGTAAATTTAGTGGCAAAGATATATCCTTCTTACCATTATCAATCATTCTCTGTCTGGTGATTTTGCACATTTCCCTGTCCACATCGAAGACTCCAGCTCCTGGGGTCAGTAGCACGACCAGCTGACCGGTACGCTCAAAGTTACGGTCAACATAATGCTTGTCAAACACTGGATAGGAGGTACAGAAAAGAAAACTCGACAATTAGGTCCCCTTCACACCTGAGACATTAAACCACCACCCCCCAAACAAATTATATACAAATGCATTCTTAAGTACCCTTTACATTTTTTACAATTTTAAAACACACCGATAAGTGAGAATGTGCAGGGGCCTACAGTTACTTGTTATTTGTTGCAGTGATCCCAAACAGCAGTTCCTTAGTCTGACATAAATACAATAAAAATGAGTGTGTTCATGCAAGTATGTTGCAGACAGCTATTGTTTTATTTTTTCTTTCTCACCTCTACTTGCCATTCATTTCAAATGTGAAATGTTTTAAATTTGCCATTGCGTTTTTTTGTGGTTAGTTTACCACCATTAGTCTGAATGAGGCTTTACATAGAGTACCGAAGCTGTGACGTCATAAAAATCAATTTTTAGAATTTCTCAATTTTTTGTTCATTTTCCGAAAGAGCATAAAAAACAATGTCCAATTGTTGAAAACCGATTGAATATGTTCAGTATTGGCCGAGATATGACCATCTGAATAAAAAGATTGCCTTTGGGAACTCAGTGTTATACATGTACGCTCTGGCTCCTAACCATTATATTGGACATAAATTTATTCAAATGGTCATATCATGGTCAATGCACATTCTGAAACAGTATTCCATTAAAATATTCATTTCAATGGGCGTTAACTTCATGTTAAAAAGTAAATGAGCTAATAACTTTTGGTCACTCATCAGACAATATTTCTGCCAAATACTATAAATATTGAATGCTGCATATGTCATGATCATTTATTTCTCACCGTTGAGAGTCATGTTTAGAGTTTCCAAGAAGTTTCCTTCTGCAGCTGATGAGTTGTAGCCTGGGGGTATTTGTCCACCTAGACGGGAAACACACAAAAAGTTGAAGAAACACCTTAGCTATCAAGTTCACTCGTTGATGATGATGATGACTTTTCAACTTCAAATGTTATGACATTCAAGAAAAAGAACCCATTTACAATTGGATTTGAATAAAAGACAATCATTACACATACATGTATATATCTTATATAAGTACAGTAAAATGAGACTTGAGTGAGCTCAACTTCTCAGGTTTCACATATAAGACTCCTTTAGACAAATAATTGAGCCTTGAAGCCCCACTGTACTACTTATAGCTACTTGCACCTTCTATATAACCAACAATGCATAATCAGTGACCATTGGTCCCCCATGATCCTCTTTTTCTTATGTTACTTGAGAGCTGATTTGCTGAGATAACCACCTGTCCAGTGACCTTGCAGGGTGGTCTAGTCCCTCCTGTACACTCGTACAGATTGGCTTTAAGTGTGCTTACCTTCTAGAGTTTCACAGAAAAAAGGCTTTGAATTAGAAAGTAAAGAGAGTGGTAATTGTTCTATCTAAACCTTGCTGTGTTTCGCATAAGACTTCTTTGATATACACTGCAAATAAGGTGTAAAGGTACCTTTTTGTTTGCATATAGTAAAGTCAGTGTTAATTGTTCTAGCCTTGTTGCATTTCACATAAGACTTAGTTGAGGTACACTGTAAATAAGGTGTACGTGTACCCTTCTTCAAAAAATACGTGTTACAAAAAGAGATCCAAAAGTTCACTGCATTTGAAGGTAGTGAGTTTTGGGAGTGCTTACCTTCTTCCCAAGTTTCACATAAGACTTCTTTGAGAAGGACACTAAAGTGAGCCTTGAGTATGCTTACCTCATATTCATATTTTACATGAGATTTTGTTGCGGTAGACAGTCAACAGAGCTTTGTGAGTTCTTACCTTCCTGAGTTTCACATAAGACTTCTTTGAGTTACACTGTAAATAAGGTACATGTACCCTGCATTTGAGGTACCGTATTTGCCGGTGATAACGCCGCACCCTTGTATAGGCCGCACCCCCGATTATGACCTTTAAAAAACAAAATTTAAAAAATTTTTTTTTGGACGTAGTCAGGATCGAACCTGGATCCCCCAGGCAGATTGGGGATTGAAGGCGGCGCCTTAGACCGCGCGACTATCCTGCACCGATGCCTAGGCTTGCAGTTCTTTAGTGATGTATACATTCGAATGGATTGAAAACGGCGACTTCGCGTGCTGGATGCGTTAAACGGCCCCTTATTTTACTTTTGCAATGCATTGGCACGAACTTTGATCAAGATCTATCGGCAGATGTTGTTTTTGGAAGATTATATGCGTCTTCATGTCAACAATGCAAGGTAAAATTGTCGGTAAGATGTGTGGAAATGTCCTGTTCCATAGTGGTATAGTTATTGTTCCATTCGTAGTCCCATATGTGCAGATTTGTGCTGGTTTTGGCTTGATTTTTTTTTTTTTTTACTCTGTTGCCGTATATACTCCGCACCCCGACTTTTTGATTTTTTCTCTCCCAAAAATACTGCGGCGTATACACCGGAAAATACGGTAGTGAGTCGCGAGAGTGCTTACTTTCTTGAGTTTCACATAAGACTTCTTTAAGGTAGATGATAAAGTGAGCCTTGAGTGTCTGGAGGAGCCCATGCCATTCATCTCTTCTCTCGTGATGGACCACAGCACGATAGAAATCTTGGTAGAAGCCTTGAGAGTACTTACCTTCTTGAGTTTCACATAAAACTTCTTTGAGTTACACTGTAAATAAGGTACATGTACCCTGCATTTGAGGAAGTGAGTCGTGAGAGTGCTTACTTTCTTGAGTTTCACATAAGACTTCTTTGAGGTAGACGATAAAGTGAGCCTTGAGTGTCTGGAGGAGCCCATGCCACTCATCTCTTCTCTCGTGATGAACCACAGCACGATAGAAATCTTGGTAGAACCGACCGGCATAGTCCACCTTCACATTGTCTCGCATCCACTTTGGGAACTGGTCTGTATGAATAGAGATTAATGACAACTCTTTAAAAGGGAAACACTTTCTCACTAGGGAAGACACAAATCTTAAATGATTTCAGACATTCAAATTAAAGTATTATAGGCCAAAACACAACCAAAAGGAAGCAAATATGTTTCAACAGACACATTTTTTCATAACAAAATTGTGGTGAACTATGTAAATAATAATTTTACTGGACGTCATCAACCAAGATGAAAAAAAATTGGGGATATCTTCTTTTACAAACTAATTGACTTTAAAAGAGATAGTTTTTGATATTTCATAGAAATTATTGGACAAATTCAACCACAGAATAAACTTACAAGATTTACCATTTTGCTTTAACTTTTAAAAAGGTAACAGACGCTTTGCTTTCATATCAGATAAAGTTAGTGCTAACAATACACAGACAGGAGATAAGACAAGAATGCACTCACCAAGAGACTTGGCTTTGAATAATGTACGAGAGAAGAGAACCACGGTGGCCTCATTGTTGACCCCTTTATCTCTCCATTTGTTGAAGAGATCAGTCAGGAATCCACCCACAGCCTTCTCCCAGTAAAGGTCACCTGCAGTCAATAGTGCAAGATAAAGTTGTTGAACATGTAAAGAAATCAACATTTAGTATTATCTCTGTATACAGGAAGGTCAGAACACTATGGTGACCTCAGTGTTGACCCTTTATCTCTCCATTGATTGGAGAGGTCAGTCAGGAATCCACCAAATGCCTTCTCCCTAAAGAGCTTACCTATCAACAGCAAAATATAGCACAATGCTGTAGGTAATATTCAGGAACACGTTAGGAAAACAACATTAAGTATGATCTTTATATACAAGTAGGTAAGAGAACTATGGTGACCTCATCATTGACCCTTTATCTCTCTATTTGTTGAAGAGATAGGTAATGAATTCATTGACAGCCTTCTCCAAATAAGGGCACCTGTGGTAAATATTAAAAAATATGAAGACTAATTGGTTGACTGACTAATAGATTCTTCTTCCTTTTGAGTACAGACCTCTTTACAGAGTATTATCATACTATACTGGGGGTGTGTGTGCAGGTGGACCACTACACCGGGGTTTCCCCCTACTCTTATACGAATAGTGCAGTGGGTTCTTAACGTGCAAAGGTAGTGACTCTTCTCTACACGGGGCCTCCATTTAAC
>BEXV01002705.1:24500-35636 GCA_003118195.1 Hemicentrotus pulcherrimus | reverse complement strand
AAGAAAATAACCTTTCTAACGATACCTAATTCAATATGAATGGAAATCACCTTTAAGGCATCGTTTAACAATGTTAAATGATAAATCTGAGATGCATAGCCCTACATGGTATCAGTGTCTGTGATATGGTGTAATATTGAAGCCCTAAAAAAATTGGGTTCAAAATTACCATGAAGTGCCTCAAAGTTAAAATCTTTGAGTGACCGGTTGTACCATACTCATTTTTCCCAATATACTGTAGGGTTTATTTTTTATTATCGTAAATTTTTTAAATGCTTTAAATGACCGGATTCATACTCTCGTTTTAAGTGATTTTGAGCATTTTGAAATTTTGATGCGAATGTTTGCGCGCATCATGACCTTTATTTGACCTTTGATTAAATGACTTGTTGACCCGTGACCTGAAGTATATGTGATATGAATATGAATAACCTTTGATAACGCGTCATGAGGATATGATGGATAATGTGACTCCACAAAATGGCACCTGGATGATGTCATGAAGACTTGATGACCTTGAAAATGTTCCTGTCATGTCTCATGACATTGCCAAAATTGAAAGAAATTGACTGAACTGATCTTGAGTTATCCTCGGAACAAAAAAAAGTGGAGAAATAAATAAAAATAAAGAATGAAGAAAGAAAGAAAATTCTGACGAAAACAATAGGTGATCTGTCATTGAACGACCACCTAATAAAGAAAGCAGACTCATAAAAAACGTTGTCAAGTGTCAATGCATTGTAATGGTAAAGGACACTTGCTCCACATGGAGAAACTTGCCAATGATGCTATAGTTATCCCTGTCTGAAACCCAAGATATACTTGGATGTGAGGACAGCTAATACTTTACTGAGGAAAAAAAAAACAATTTGTAATTGACAGAATGCAAGAGTAGAGAAATCCCAGGTCTAAAGAGACTTTTTTCTCTCAAAAGAACAGCCCCATTCTAAACCTTATGCAGTATGTATGATGTAAACGCTTGGGGGATAAATATACCATTTGTTGGAAAAGGAATTTTTATCCTTCGGTTGTTTAAATGCCATATCGAGCATCCAGTTTTATGTCAAATTATAGGCATGTTGGATTATGCTAAGGTATACTTTCAGTCCTGATTTTAGTGACCGCCGAGCAATTTCTTGCTAGAGTATGCGTCCTTGCACCATATCAATCACAACTAATCTCGTTGGTTGTATTTGCCTGTGGCCTTTGCAGTCAATCGGCGCATGGACGAGTGGGTCGGGAAAGAGAAGGTGAACGTCCAACAGCCTCCCCAGGAGAGGCAGAAGTTGGAGACCGGAGACTCACTGGACGACTCCGACAGAAAGATCACCAGGAACCAGAAGAGAAAACATGACGAGATCAACCATGTTCAGAAGGTCAGTGAGAACGTCATCTTAGAGTACAGAGTTTTCTAAATGTCCTAATGAATTGGCTTTGCCTCCTCAAATTGGCACTTATTATTCTTATTTTCAACTTTTGAATAGTAAAAGACAAATCAACAAATTGAAATATACAAAAAAATGATAAAAAATTGAATTAAATTACAAAATGAAAAAAAAAACAGACCATTATTTTCAAGAAAATATTGATTGTGTATATTCCACTTTGTGCTTCATCAATTATTTCTGATAAAAGCCTTTGTTTCATCTTCACCGGCACAATGTAGAATAGAAAGGGATTCAAAATTATTTGTGAACTGATTTTCCTCAAACTGCTGATGTATTATTTGCAATAAAATCCTGGATCAAAAAATGATGTAAAAAAGTCACTTCAACTTGATGGTTGTGGGTTACAAGAAAATTTAAAGAGATTTTGCTCGGTATGTTATGAATGTTTTGGATCCTCACGGTTTGAAGTTAAGTTTATTTGTTCCACATTTACATCAAAAAACATATAGATTTTTAAAAATATTTTTTATACAGTGGTATAAGCGTATATTCCACACACAATTTTTTTTTTACAGATTTCAAATCAAGTATTATGTACAGAAAATAGGTATGAAGTTTTGAAATATACATGTACAGATACCACAGTCTGACAGGCAAGGTAACACAATGCAAAATGTGGGGAGCCGATATAAAAAGATCATAGCTTTATGTGAATAGACTCCCGTAATGTGTAACACAATATAGTAGGTCTGAATTTAAAAGGTATTATAGGACGCCAAAAAATAGTATGATATTATTGAAAAAATGTTAACGTCAATTGTTGCTGTTACAGTTTGTCATGTCTCAATGGCCTCCTATAATATCAGAACTACAAGGTTCTTGCATCTTGAAATTTTGCCAGTGATGATTAGTTATCCCTGTCTGAAACCAAGCACATCTTGGATTTGTAGACATTTGTACTTTTACTGAGGCATTTCTTCAAGTAAACTTGAGTTCCGATAATTAAATTGTACTTTAAGAAAAACTGTCCAAAAGTTATTGATATTGATTGCTCTTCAAAGTATCATGGGAGGTGTTTCACAAAGATCCTAAGTTGAACTTATCTCTAAGTTGGACTTAAATATTATGGACAGCCATTTGTAGCCTTAAAATTAAATATATTAAAAAGCAAAAATTCAAGTATTTTAGACTTTTCATAAATTCCACATCAAGAACTTGAAATCTCCCATGATAATAGAAAATATGAATGATTTGCATCATCATTTTAGTCCCTTTAAGATAACTTTTACAAAATATTTTCAAAGAAGCTAACGGCTTTCCATAATTTTGAAGTCCAACTTAGAGATAAGTTCAACTTAGGATCTTTGTGAAACACCCCCCTGGTGTATGATAATGCAAAATTTAACACATATTATTCCTGTCTTCCCCTTTGTGTTTACAGAGCTTTGCAGAAATGGATCCAACAACAGCCGCATTGGAAAGAGAGCATGAAGCTGTGAGTGTGGAATCAGTACTTTATTATCATTTCCTAAGTTTGATTCATGCATTTCAAGATTAAAAAAGCTTGTTTATCTTGACGACTTCTCAAGATAACAGAGAATACAACGTCAGTGTTTCAGAACAATTAGTAGATATTATAATGCTCTGTATCATAGATATTTTTATGATGCATGCTATTTTATCAAACCTCCATGAATTTTAAAGCCTTGGATTATTTCTGGTCAAGTCCAAGGTATTATCTACGATACCAGTATCATCAAGGTGTTTGTATACCCGATGATTCTGCTGGTGGATCGGACCAAGCAAAAAGGAAAGTGACACTTGCGGTGTTAATATTTGCCAGTTCTTCTTAAAGCCCCTCTGCACTACTTATAAGCTACTTGAGCCCTCTATATAGCAAACAATGCCTAATCAGTGACCATTGGTCCCCCATGATCCTCTTTTTCTTATGTTAATTGAGAGCTGATTTGTATGAGTGACCTTGCAGGTTGGTCTAATCTCCCCTGTAAACTAGTACAGATGTGCTTTCATTCTTGGTAATTGAGGGACCGTAAAATTGCCCAAAACATTGGACTTGTCATGCTGATTAAACCAATATTGTCAGGATGTTAGCGTCAGGCTTGAAAGGCTTTCGGTATGTCTTTGGCTAATTATCCAGTGGCACTTGCCTATGATGCTTTAGTTATCCCTGTCTGAAACCCAAGTACTACTTGAATGTGAGGACAGATTGTACTTTTTCTGAGGCAGTCAACCAATTATTTTGATTTGATTTAATGTTTATGTATTGCATATACATCAACACAAACATTTAGAATCTTATGACCTTAAATTCATGATAATCACATGGTAGATATTATTAACTTTGTGCAAGGAGATGGGAGGTTAAAGGTAAAGACGAGTTGTGGTCATGCGATTGCATTGTGAAAGAAACGTGGTAACGATCAGTAAAGGTTGATCATCTAGCATCTTCAAGGTTCTGGAATCATCAAAATGATTAGAATTTTGGCCCATTCTTGGTAAAGTTACAAGCACTATACACAGAAATATGGGACTACCCTATATCTCTCACAGTCAAATAGATGTAATAATTTACCAAATATATCGATTAGTAGGCGGTTTCCCGGCAAATTTTTTATCATCATGTATTAGTCAAAACATATTCTTTCACATGATTGGTAATGAGAGCTTCCATTTCAATTTTTTTAAATTGGGGTGTTCCGATACTGGTCTTTACCTTTAACTCAATTTCTCATTTCCTTGCTTTGTATGTACAGGAATATGACGTTCATACATATAATATATATATATATATATATATATGCAGGGTCCATTTTAAAACAAGTAGTCACAAACAAACTTTGTGAAAAAGAGGTAAAAATTGTTCAGTTCCCAAGATAGATACCTGACATGCCAGAGTGCTACATTTTTGTCCAGCTGGGTTACTTACTACCAAGGTATTTATGTTGGAGCGCCAAATATATCACAGCATGACGGACATGAGCACTATACATGATCATAGCACCATTGTGGATGTTTAAATTACCAGCACTTGAAATCTTATCTTCATTAGTTTTTAATCTCTGTCATTTTCATATGCCCAGATTACCAAAGTCAAGTACGTCAACAGGGTTCAGATAGGCAAGTACGAGATTGATGCTTGGTACTTCTCACCCTTTCCCGACGACTACGGCAAGCAAGCCAAGCTCTGGATTTGTGAATACTGCCTCAAGTACATGAGATTTGAGAAGACCTTTAGGAAGCACCTGGTGAGCAGGGACCCTTTCACAAAGCCTTTTTTCAATGACAAATAACCAAAATCAGTGACAAATCTGTTGATAACCAATCAGAAGCAAGGATTTCAGTAGCTTATAACAAAAACTGTCATTTAGAAAACTAAACTTGTGGTGTTGAGCGCTGAGAGCCCTGTGACAGTTATTCTATGACAAATAGGTTTAGGGTAACAAAAACTCTGGAAAAACCTTCAGATCCTTTGCAAAATGAACATTACAAAAAAAATACTCAGAATACACACAAATTTGAACTTTGTCTTGATGAAGGTGCAAGCTAGAATGACTCTACAAACCTTCACTACCACACCCTATAGCTCATCATAGCCTACAAACCCTCTTTCAAAGAAAGCAGATTGCTTGTAAAAAAAAAAAAATCTGTCAATGTTCAACCACACAGGGGAACTTGCCAATGATGCTTTAGTTATCCCTGTCTGAAATTCCAAGAAAAACTTGGATGTGAGGACAGCTAGTACTTTTCTGAGGCACCTACGCAATTTGTAAATAAAAGAGCGCAAGGGTAGACAAAGCCCAAGGACTGAATTCTAAACATTACACAACTTTTCCACAGAATACACACAAATTTGAACTTTGTCTTGCTGAAGGCGCAAGCTAGAATGACTCTACAAACCTCCACTACCACACCCTAAAGCGCATACTCTGTAACACCTGCAAAATATTCCTAATCCTATGCATAATTACTTCTTACTCTTGGACAGCAGCCCTTAGGCCCCTTACCTAACAAAAATATACATACATTCAACAATACAAGCAACATTTGCCTGCTACACAACCGTAATACAGTCAAAATATATTATTGATTACTTTTGTTGTTGTATTTTATTTGTTCCAGGGTGATTGCTTATTGAAGCAGCCTTCGGGTATAGAGATCTACAGGAGAGGCTCCATCTCTGTGTATGAAGTCAACGGAAAAGACCACAAGGTAAGTCTAATCCCTTGCACAGTCCCCAATATGTTGTCTACAGAGTGAGCTAGAAAGGCATAGAGTACCAAATCTGTTACATCACAAGTACTATAGGAACTCTGTATTATATTGCTCTGGCTCGTTATGTTATGAACCAGAGCAATATTACACTAAGTTTCTATTGGAACTCTATTTATTTAGATGGTCTTATCTCAGCCAATACTTAACATTTTCAATTGGTTTTTAACATTCGGACATTATTTTTGATGCTCTTTGGGAAAATGAAGAAAAAATAGAGAAATTCCCAAAACAGATTTTTGATGACGTCACACTTCACCACTCTTATTAGCTCAAGGTAGAAATGTGCATCTTACTGACTCTGTGTTAGGATGATTTACAGGGGTTAAGACATGTAATCCACTTTCTGCTATAGGCATTTGAATTTCTTGCCCACTTAGTAAAATCAAATACTTTGTAAACCGTTTAAACTTGATTTAGAGCAGTACCAGAGGGTCTAAATATTCTTCCAAAACCTTTCGATTCAGAGCTTGAGAAAATATACCATGTATATAAAATTAAAAAAAGAAACATTGCTGCACAGACGTTTTGTGTTTATGATTTTGATATGAAAAGCGCTGCTATGAAAGAATAATACCAGTGTTGAAATTTGCGAAAAAAGCTGATCAATCATCCCTGTAAAAATTCCAGCCCAGAATGAATTCAAGCCATGTAAATTCAAACTCAAACTACATGTATCTACTTCTTAACTACTTGACCTTTCGTGCCAATGATGCTTTAGTTATCCCTGTCTGAAACCCAAGTACTACTTGGATCTGAGGATAGATTTTTACTTTTCTGAGGCAAAGAGAATGGGCTCACAGGCTCTTAAGCAGATACTTGTTATAGAGAAAAAGCAAGTTTAGTGCAATAAATGCACGGTTTAGTATTATTATTATTTATTTAAAGGCATCGTTTAACAATGTTAAATCTCAGATGCATGGCCCTACATGTTTTCATTATCTGAGATATGGTGTAATATTGAAGCCCTATAAAAATAGCGCTTCAAAATGATTAAGAAGTGCCTCAAAAAAGTAAAAAACTTTGAGTGACAGGTTTTACCATACTCGCTTTCCCCAATAGACCCTAGTGCTATGAAAACCGTTAAAAAACACAAAATTTGATTTTGATTTCCAATCATAAATATCTTGATAATCAGACAGGCGATCGGCTTTTAAAAGTCATGGGATTCCTGACTGACCTAAAGGTTTATAATTATCAATGCAGCATGAGCCAAATCCAGGATTTTGCTTCAGAATCTGAGACAAAGTTACCCAATCCCTTTAAATACTTTTCTCATTTGCAGCTGTACTGTCAAAACATGTGTCTACTTGCCAAGCTCTTCCTGGACCACAAGACGCTCTACTTTGACGTGGAGCCATTCCTCTTCTACATCCTGACAGAGGTTGACAGGCACGGCGCCCATCTCGTCGGATTCTTCTCAAAGGTAACATATAATAGTCTCATTGTATGGTCAAACTAACCCTGTAAACGATCATCGGATCGGACGCTGATTCCGATCTGATCAGGGGTGATCGGATAATGATTTCCGATCGCCGATCAATATAAATGATCAGAAAGAATCGGCAGATTTTTTTTTTTTTATTTTTTTATTTTTTTTTAAACTGAAAATTAACTATCAAATGCTTAAAAAAAATTCATAGCTGGGATTATTTTGTCATGTGGAGTTGTTGTAGAACATGTTTGTTGATATTAAGTGCCTTTTCATGAGTTTGAAATTAATAATATTGGTCTAAGAGAAGAGGCAAAACATGCGGGCCGCCATCTTGTATTATAATGCATGCCTACATCATAATCCAAGATGGCGGCCCGCAGCCAAGGAAAAAGTTGTCTTAAACCATCTGGAAATACATGTAGTTAGGATACTGACACGTTGATGTGGATTCTGAAAACTGATGAAGAGATATTTCTCACCACCTCTTAGATGTTCAGTACGAAGCAGAAATTGCTTCATATAACGAATCACACATATTCGTCTTTCAACTGGGTATGCTTTCATCTTCAGCTCACCACTAGCATTGCCTGGACCATGATGTTTGAGCTAGGCCTGAGTCAAAAGGGTTCCCCGCCCGGTCCCCGACCGTTGCGCCGAAACCCGGGTTTAAATATTCGGGTTCCGGGTTTTTCAAAATTAAAATTCTCACCGATATTTTTAAAAATACAGAACTAAAAATATGCAATTTACAAACTTATATGTCAATTTAATTAAATAAATATGCTTTAGAAATAAATTGATATCATTTCAGTTGACGGTACGTGTTTTAAAAATCGCTCTAAAAGTGAGGCTGCAAGAAAGGAATCACACTTTGTGGTACCGAGTGGGTTCAGAAACGGAAGTTGAAATATGACCCACCGAAGAATGGGCAAGAGTACCACACACAAGACTGCAATGTTGATCAGACTATTACAATTAAATCGTAATACTAATAGATCTAGGCATTAATTTAATTGTCGAAATATATCCACAACATAAAGGATTACCCTTGATATTTTGATGAAGGAAAATAATTTAAAGCCCTTGAAATAACATCGAAGTGCCTTTCGTTCGTTCTAAAAATGTGTGTATAACGGTAAGCTGAAGTTACGAGTCATGTTTTGTTTACATCTCTACACCGTCATCTGAGCAAGCATTAAACCAATGAAAAAACATCACGTAAGACTTCAAGGGATTCCAATTCAACAAAATTACCGTAAAATAATTATTTGCTTTGACAAATAATACTATAGATATTCATAATATCTTACAGAAATAATGATATTTCATGAGCTACGTACTCGATATCGAGTTCAGCTAGCCATCGTTTTGAAATTAGACGTAATTGTCATGCAGCGCAGGAGGCTATGACAGCATGCGGCAGCTTGCAGAGAGGAAAAAAAAAAAATCATGTGACCTCAGGCCCGCGCATTTTTTTCTCTCTCTGCATACTGCCACCTACCTCGTTGATGACGAGGGTCACAATTAAATGTATATTGGGAAAGAGTGTGACAGTGTTTGTATTTGGATGAAAATGAAATCAAACTATCTACTATCAACTACGTTTTCTTGCCAATGATGCTTTAGTTATCCCTGTCTGAAACCCAAGTACTACTTGGATCTGAGGATAGATTATACTTTTCTGAGGCAAAGAGATGTCTATTGTCTTGAAACCATTTTGAAAGAAAATTTTCAGCATTTTCCTTTTTTTTAGGAACTTTTAATCAATATATTATTTTTAGATTAAGACCAAGTAAATGAATTTTTTTAATGGTAAAGTTTCTGCATTCTTGTTAATGTTTTTAGGGACTTTGATACGATATGTCTGTGTAGATTAAAGGTACTATGTCCCATTTACAGGCCAAAAAAATAATAAGGTTAAATTCCAATGGCATTTGAATGATAATATTAAGAGCTTTAGATTTAGAGCTTCCCCTAAAAAAAAGGGAGCTTGAAAATGTCTTTAAGTGGGAAATTAATGACTACTAGTTGTTGAATCGACTTAGAGCTATAGAGCCAATAAGTAATAGTCTGATTTTCAGACCATTGTACCGAATGGTCGTACGTTTTATGCTGCACAAAGATTTAATCTGTTTAATTTTGGCCATTACAAGAAGTGGGTTATTGATGTAGACAAATGCTCATGTACCCTTTACAACTCACTTTATGTATGTTATAACCAAAGAAGGAAAAAAAAGCCAATCAGTCACTCAATAGTGTCTGACAGTGAAGTCTAGCAAGTAAACATGTTTCCTTGCATAATTTGAATTAGTGTTGTAGCCGAACCGAACGGAAGTTCGCTGAACATGGCACTCCCGAACCGAACCAAACACAAAGGCCTGGTTCAGATGTTCGGCAGAAAAAATGTAAACGTTTTCGCAAGCTAATAAACTTGTCATTTTTTACCTAATTTTCATGTCATGACTGCTCATTTTATGTTGACTTTTTCCCCATTTTGTGATTTATGCCTATCTAGTGGTGGGCGCAACTTCCCTGGTGTCATTTAAATCCCAAATCCTGACCTCTGCTACGTCGTGATCGCAAGCCATAAACAAAATACATGTGTGTGATCTAGGCGCTGATCAAAACAAGTTCAGCTCAAACCCCTTCAACAACACAAATATTTTAATTGTAACAATCTCGGACAAATTTTACAATATAAATAATGAAATAAAAATATATAATAGTATGGAATTTATTTATTAAGGAAAAATAGGGATTTTATGTTTTTACAATTGAAAATAAACACTTATACAAAACAGTAATCGACGAGCCTGTTTTGCTATTCAAGATGGCAGCTTTCATGACTCTAACATTAGACAACAACCATCTCGGAATATCTTTAAAAAATATCATTTGTTGACAAATCGAAAACATGATTCTTTTAAAATTGAAAATAAAATACAATTGAAGACGGTAATACAAAGGTTAGTAATAACTTTCTTCACAAATAATTATGTTTAGAGCAGTTTTTTAATGTGAAATTCGTGCTGATCAGAAGTACTGTTTTCCATCAGGAGTGGGCAGAAGGCTTCCGCGCTGGTCGTGCCCGGCCGGCTGGCCCGCCCAGTGCCGACCGCCGTGGCTATAAAGATGCTTGCTATTATATAAATGAACCCCGAACCGAACCAAGTTTAGTGAAAAATTGCCGAACAGAACTGAACACAAACATAGCGTCTAACTTACAGCACTAATTTGAATATTAAGACACTGCTAATGTTTAAATTTCACAGATAGGACATACATGACATATTCATAATTCCTGCAGAGTTCTACAGAATGTGATGTTGGCTGCAAATAAAATGCTCATTGTAAATGTAATGTGTAGTTCAATGGTCATTTCATAAATGGTGAAGCAGTCTCCATGAGGAGAGACCTGCAGAAAAGGGTCCATTTCTGTGAAGGAACTTTTCTGGGAAAGATGACAGGGGGAAAGCAGAAGACCACTAAGGCTATGGTAGTAAACATAAGTGTAGTTCAATGGTCATTTGATATAGTGAAACTTATAAAGATAGCTCAAGTTAGACAAGAAAAGTGGTCCTAATAGGCAGGTGGTCTTTATGTACAGGTTCCTTTACCAAAGGTTTCAATGAGAACTGATTTTCAAGGGAAATTTTAAATTTGGTCTTTATAGACAGGTGGTCGTCCTATATCGGTGGTTGCTACAGCAGGTTTGACTGTAAATGATTAATTTGTCTTTTTTTCTTCTGATTAACAGGAGAAGGAATCCCCCGATGGTAACAACGTAGCTTGCATTCTCATCTTACCACCATTCCAGAGGAAAGGATATGGCAAATTCCTCATTGCATTCAGTAAGTTTGAAACTCTCCTCCTTCTCTCACCAACTTTGGAAGATAATGTCTCATTTAAAGCCTGTCTGCACTACTTGTAGCTACTTGCGCCCTCTATATAGCAAACAATGCCTATGCGATACCGTTGGTCCCCCATGATCTTACGTTAATTGAGAGCTGATTTGATGAGATA
>BEXV01002704.1:9344-22350 GCA_003118195.1 Hemicentrotus pulcherrimus | reverse complement strand
CCCCCCCCCCCCCCCCCCCCCCCCATTTTAGGATACAGAAAAAGAATCAAAACTTGCATTCGGTATTTATTTAAATGATTTATATTCTATGATTGCTTGTTATATTTATATTTGTTTGCCCAAATATTTCTGTTTATTTTTCGGCTTGGACCCCTTTAAATGAAATAGATATTAGCTGGCAAGGGCGATCCATCCCACGAGTGGATAATAAATAAAGCAAATTAAATCAAAACCTTTATATTGGAGAGAAGGGGGATCCGCCCTTAGATTGTGAATTGTTGGATACGCCGCGTACATGTATAACACTTGTGTGTTAGGGAAAGGTTTGTTTCATTCATGAATATGAAAATGAGTACTATTAAATAAATTGGCCAGTAGAGTAAGTCATGATCCTTTCTTGTGTCATTCTACGATATTCATGTTTATGTGTACAGTGACTGTATACTCAACCTATCGTCAAAGACCTAGCATCGTTTATCCATCTGTGATTGAACCTGCATTCAATCAGCAGCTGTATTAGTTTGATTGTATTAAAAGAAGACCAACGCTCCTTCTCTCCCTTTTCCTTTTCTTCTCTGCAATTCACTCTTCTGTTTTTTATATATTTTTATTTGTTGTATCTTAAGTTGAGGGCTGCGGCCGCGTCAATCTACTTTGGTTATGCTGTAGCCCTCCTGCATCTAATGTATGTTAATTATGCATTCAATATATTTGTTTAATTTCGTATATTTTCTTTATATAATTATACAAACCATAATGTTCATGAAGATGTATGATGGAAAAAAAAAGATGCAGAAACCAATAAATCAAATCAAATCAAATTATACTAAAGCGTAATAGTGATGATGATGATGATGATGATGATGATGATGATGATGATGATGATGATGATAATACTCGTGTTTAAAAATGAGAATGCAGTTTAAACAAAGAAGGTTATCACGCATGGCTGTGATATTTCATGACGACTGTAAATGTCGAATGTGAATTATGATGATGATGATGATGATGATGATGATGATGATGATGATGATGATGATGATGATGGTGATAATGATGATGATACTCGTGTTTTAGAATTAGAATGCAGTTAACAAAGAAGGTTATCACGCGTGGCTGTGAGATTTCATCCCGACGGTCAATAGTTCATAACGTTATCGGTCTCCTCATCACATTCGCTTCCATCCTGTCATAGTTGATTCCCAAATGATGTTTTACTGCCGTGTCACGCGTGTACGGGCTCTGTTTTTAGGCGGACTCACAGTTTTCACTTCCTTTCTTTAACAGCCCGTCTTCCTATTGTCCTCCAGGCAAAACATCGAGCAGACGACGGCCCAGAAAGGAATAAATTTCCAGCCAAATTCTGCCTCGTCACTCAATCAGAATGCCCCCCTCCCAAACAGCAACTGACAAAATTTGTCCGTTTCTGAGTTGCCCTTGCATGACAGTTTCTCTTTAACAAGAAAATTTTCCGGAAGTGAAGTTTAATTGATATTTTCCTGAGTTCAATTGGATTTTTCAATTTGGCTGAGGTGAGTCGCAGCGCAGAATTCACCACTGCTTTGTCATATATGTCATTTAGAGCACTTGGTCTCCGAAACTGCAGCGCTTTCTGTTAAATACATGTTTGCTGATGCTACGAACCATGTTTACTTAGCAGGAGATTAATTTGAATTCGATGATTATGATGATATAAACAACGAAAAGGCGGGGCGTCGAAATGTTTTGCCACAATATTTCCAAATATAATTATGAACACCATGATATTAGCCATGAGATGATCGTGGCTGAAATTATATATATATATATATATATATATATATAAGCGTGAAGAAAATGGTCTAGGAACGTGAGACGTAGCTGTACTTTACAAGTTTATTGCGAGAATTCTCGCACTTTTATATATATATATATATATTCATACGATTAAATTGCTTTAGACATATTAATCGTGCTTGCAACTTTACCGAACTATTGCAGTTGTGTTTGCTACACGAATTGTGATCTTCCCGCACAAGAATATTGCAGGCATCCGTTAACAGTTATTGTGACTGGGTTGCAAATACAGTCCCTACAAAACATGCACGACAAAATGTTTTCGTGCGAGTGTTTAGGAGGGGGTTTACCGAACCTAAATAGTTGTAATATCCACTCTCCACCCAGGTGAAGTAAATGGATACCCGTTTGGTAGACATTCCTTGAATACTTTAGCAGCGCTTCATGATGGCGGCTGAACTACAGCTGGTGTAAAAATATGACACTATTATTAAAGGTAATACAAAGTTTTGTGAAATTTCGAAAATTGGCTGGATAGTGATTCTTTACAATTTTGATATATTTGGATGCCCCTGTGGATGTATTATAAGCACTAGAAAAATTAGCCCCTAAAACACTTCTGCTTTTGAGATAAATTGAATATAAATATTTACCGGTGCTCCCGGTAAATGTTGTTAAATTTCGAATAGCGCCTACGGCAATACAATGGTAGTTGCGACCATGAAAATCTCAGAATATATAGGTGTGATCTATAATTTCCAAACGGGAATAGCTATCGGTTGATTTTAGTCAACAAACATTGTTTATAGCTTAATTAATATATTAACCTTGAGAGGGAGCTATACAACATAAACAGTTCATTATAACAATGTCATAACTTTAGATTCGATTTTAACCGCGCCAACGATCACTGAATATTGTAGGATCGCACAATGCTTCCAATATGTTCATTTGAACCAAATTCATGACCCCATGCATACCAAAACTTTGTATTACCAAAAAAGAGTATATTCATATAGCAGCTGCGCTATTTGATTATACGGACATGTTATTATATTACCATTATCATCAAATCTTCAAATTTCCTTTTCTCCTTTGCGCAAAGGCAGACACGAAATGAGAATCCTGTGTTTGATTACACACTTCCAAACATTATGACATATCGTTTTCAAAAACAGATAAGAACCATCACTTATCGCTTTTTCATTCTTGCTTTGAAAATTTGGGGTTTTGAGGAGAAAAACAAGCCTTTAGAAGAATCTTATTACAGGTTCAACAAACCTGTGAGTAATCCATCACATTATCCCCTGGGATTGGTGGCTGAGAGTGTGTCATCTAGCTTGAATCATTCTCATGTTGTTGTTTTTTCTTCTAAAGAGAATCATAAACTGCGATTTATTTCTCGAATTTAGAGGATGAAGCCAATAGTTGGTATATCATACCGCATCATAGCCTGCTATTCAGGCTCTTGCTTTCATGTTTGTGACATGATACAACATATTTCACTTCTTGTGCATCGCTTTTTCAAGAAATACAAAGCACATTAACAGCAGATATATTGTAACACTGTACAGTACAAATAGCATTGAGAAGAAAAAAAGTAATATACATTGAAAAATTAGACAATTTGTCATGTCAGAATTTCTTGAAATGTGGTGAGAGTTTTTGGCAAGTCTTCAATTTACGGAGAAGAACGAACCACGTGATAAAATACCACAAGAACTTCGTCTTTGATATTCGATATTAAGAATGCCTATGATATCATGCAGAATTCGTGAATATGACATGTATTGGTTGCACAACTGTCCTTCCAATACTCAATTTGAATTGTCATAATACCATGAAAAGGTCATTATTGGAAAGAAGAAATAAAACTTAGTCAAACTTGGTCAGACTTGAAGGTAGGTTACGCTGGTTTGAGGGCGAAGCCACGGTGTGTTAATGACCTTAAAACAAGAGAGTATTGGATCAGCTTCAAGATCGTGGTCAAATCAACCAAAACTAAAGAAATGAATGTGTACGCTGTATTTTCAAGGAGATGGAATAAAAACCTAAGAAGAAAATGATCGAGAACAAGAGAACCTTTAGAGAAGATTTAAGGACGGGAGGAAGAATTTCAAAGAAATAAGGGAAAGTTTTGAAAGTAAGAGAAGTGAAGACGAAGCAGAGGTAGTTGAAATGAAGAAGAAGAGAAAGGAAAGAGATTTGGAAGAACTTAATATTATAGTGTATGACTTAATATGAAATGAATGAAAATATTGCTTTGATATTTGTAGGCATGAGCCTTCCCATGTCGGATATTTCGATTAACCGTTCATAAATCAAACTGCTTGTATGGTTTCGACCATTTCTTCAAAGAAAACATATTCAACTGGAATAATTGGTAATAACCATTCACTGATATTTGACTATTGATATGCACAGGCAACAATCCGGACCAGCCGGATATCTTAGGCAAACCGTTCCTGATTTAGTTTCCCAAACAAGACAAAATGAAATACGGTTTCTATCCTCATGCAGTCAAGACAAACTAAATATTGATCTTAATCATCATCTGACAATCTTCGTATCTTATAATTGCAGGTAAAAATCCGGAACAGCCGGATATCCTGGGCAAACCGTTTATGATGTGCTCTCCGAAACAAGCCGAACTGGACATATGGGAAAGAGAAATCAGGAAACTCCGTGGAGGTATGTGAAATAAAAAATAAATAGTAAAATGTGATAATTTATAATGAAACAGATCATTTGCCTAAGCTTGAAATGACAGTTTTCTTGAGCAGATGTAATAGCAAAATCAAATAATTAACTTTATATATGTAAAAACGAATTATGGCAACCCTGTAGCGAGTATTGTAGACAGTCAACAGTACTGTACAGTATCACTGACCGGCCAGCTGTCAAATTGTTAACTACAAATACTGTTTATAAAGCGTTTTCGTTTAAACACTACACTATTGGCCATTTAGGATAACCCTTTAAACCTGACATTTAATACCTCTATCCTGATTGGACAGTTGATTACCCAGCACGAGTCTTTGTTCAAGATGTCTAAGATCATAATTTCCCAATGTTAATTAATGCTGTCACTTTGACATGAGTTGCGGGTGGCTATACCGTATCATGAAAGTGTTGACGAAAAGTACTCAAGTCGGTTAAGGGTCTATAGGTTGACCGGCAAGTGGTTTAGGTCCCTAAAGGGGCCTACATGCAGGTCAGTCTATAAAAAGATAATGACCAGTACATTGACCAATGCACTGGCCAGGAAATTAATCAACAGGGTAGCTGCCCTCATGAGGGTGATATAGAGACAGTTTTAAGACAATGGAGTTTGTTTGGGTGCTGTTTACATCTCAACGTTATATTCCTCTACAGATTCCGAAAGATCTCTTGCCCGAAACCATTCTGCTATTGGATTAAAAGTGTAGTGATGTTATTTGCCTCAGGCTCGTCCCTGTTTGCACTTTTCATGCATGACAACGCTGTAGTCAATTATGTCAGTTTCTGTTTACTACTTTCAGTAAGCTATGTTACAGTAGTATACAAGTAATATTCATCTTAGACTTGACTTAATATGACATCATGTTTAGAAGAGTTGTCATTTCTTCGCACAAGAAACCACCTTGAAACGTTTAAGGACCTGACACCTCCCTCGCCTGCCGCCTTTCATTGCAGAAGAATACGGGGGCATGTTTCCCCGAGTTAACCCGAACTACATTTATGTTAAGCAATCAAAGCGTGATCTCTAGCATAAGTTAAAAGTTTTTCTGAGGAGAATTTTAAATTTTGTGTTTAAAAACTGAATTTCTCTCTTTGTATCTCTCACATCTCCCTTGTATTCTTGTTTCCTCTTTTCCCCTATCAATCTCTCTTTCTCTCTCTATCTCTTTCTCTCTCTCTTTGTATCTCTATCTTTCTCTCTCTCTCTCTCCATTTCTTCTCTCTCTTCTCTTCCCTCCATATCCCTCCGCCTGCCTTTGTCTATTCACCCTGTCCTTTCTACATTTCTTTCTCTCTCTCTCTCTCTCTCTCTCTCTCTTTTTCTCTCCCTCTCTCTCTTCCCGCAATTCGCCTTTATCAGGAGTCTTTGGTCAGAGTCTTGAAGACACCATACTGAATGAGAGCGAGGAATTTACAAGGGAAATCCCCGTCGTGGTAGAGCGGTGTGTACAGCAGCTCAGAGCGACTGGCCTACACGAGGAGGGCATCTTCAGGTAAGAGATGGGAACAAGAATGGAATATATTGTCCTTACTTTGATAAAAAGGAAGCAAGTAAAATCTTTTATGATATATATTTAAACAAATTATGCGTAGGCCTATTTATTCAAATTCAAGAGAATTGTAAAAAGTGATAACAATAGGTCCAGAAGTATCCAGTTGATATTGTAACAAATGACAAATTGGAGTATGCTTCTGAATCTATTTTAAATAACATTTGTTGATCACTTGCCTCCTTTAAAATGAAAAGGCTGATTATCTTTGTAGAGAATTAAGAATTTGTGACAAAGTAAAAAAAGCACAAAGCCATATTATGAAGTTGGTGTAGGACCCTACTAATATTAACGACAAGAAAGGTAATTACAATTGTTAATTAAAGGAAAAGGGTATTGTGAATATTACGAATAGAAACATATTTTCTTTTAAATCGTTATTTTTCTGATGCACTTCTAAAGATATTTGGTAAAAGAAGGCAACATCTTGAAAGGAGGAGTTATACTGGGTTTGGATGGATATTCAATAGAGAGAATTCTAGTTTACGTAACAAGCATGACGAAAATGACTTACTCCCCAATACCAAATAACGTCTCAAATAGTTAGTGTCAACTTCAAGTACTGATTACGCGGCAGAGAAATTGATTCCGTCGATAACTCCAATTAATGCTGTATCATCATGGCACTACTCACAAGGTCTACAAAGATTACACAATATTCATCTCACCGTATGATTCATTTTATCAGAATTGACATATATTTCCGGATACGTGAAGGAAAAAGGCAAAAACAAATCTCAAAACGATGTCAAAGATGCAAACATCTGAATGAAAGCGACCTAGTAATTTTAACCTCTCTACATAGTCACTCATTTCTTTTTCTTCAATTATTTGGGATATGGGTTAAATCAATATCGAAAGTAGCCAGACAACTGCCAGTGGCGTAGCGTAGGTCCAGCTATTGAGNGGGGGGGGGGGGGGGGGGGGACACATCGGTCTTTCTTGGTTGATGGCATCGGAGAGAAAGAGGCGACCGTGTGGAACAGGTTTTTGTTTAGGGGTCTGTTTTATGTTCTTTCTACTTTGCGAGCCTCTCTTCGTTATTTATTATTTTCTATGTTTTCCCTTTCCTTTATTTTTTTTTTCCTTCTGTATTTCTCATTCCATTGGGGACGGATCCGCCCCCTGTGCACTTGATTCTACGCCATTGACAACTCTAATCCATTATTCGTCGAAGAAAAAAGACAATATGACATCGAAATGTCCTCGTTATGAGTAATCTTTCAAACCAGACGATAAGTTGATTACAATGTCCGTTCCGATTCTACAGACATCGTTTAAATGTCTGCGAGCGCCAGAAACAATTCGCTGAATTCTTCGAACGGTCTTTAGGTCAGTTTGTATTGCATACTGGCCGCATGGTCATAACATGCCTCGCGTTTATTCATTTTTGTATTACTTTCTTTCCCCCCCCCCTGTTTTTCTTCAGTTAAAACAAAATGCATTTCATCAGTTCCATTTATCAATTTTGCTCTAAGTCTTTAATTCCTATGTTAATCAAAGCTAATTAAGTTTAAAACAATATCATTTCAAATGAAAAGGATAATTTTGCGTACATTAATGACTCAGATTTTGAAGATGGGAACTTCCAAGCTTGAGCTGTCTTTGCAATCAAGGCATCTGAAATACTTACACACTTGAAGTGCTTCAAATGAATTCCTAATTTCAGATCTAGTGACTCTTGTCCCTGCTGAGATCAGAGAATTGCTATCTGCTTTATACACCTACATGTATATAATAGAGATCTCGAGACCATAACCGTATTCAAATAGTTGTCAGAATAATGATGCTGTTGTTGTTGTTCGACTGCTATTGTTGTTTCACAATTATGTAAATGTTTAGATATTCCAATATGTTTGAGCTTTGCACAGTTTTTGTTTTCTTTGTATTTTTTAAAAATCTCGTCCACGGCTAGTGTTGAGGAATAGCCACTAACTGAAATAAGTTAATTGTGTTTAAAAAAATACAAATTATGAAATGTTAGAGCCCGTGCAATTTCAACTCAATAATTTGTCCATTTTTGGTGAGACCTCGTTTCAAAGTGTTTCTTTTTAAGATATCAGACATGTTAAAATCTATATAGGAAGACAAGGCATGAATCAGCGCACACCAGTGTTCCAAATTTAACTTTTGGCACCGACAAAAAATCACATGATATTGAAGTATCCAAAATGCCTTAAATCTACAAAATACGATCCATGACCACAAATAAAACCGCAAGTAAATTGTTCCTCTTGGACCTTTCCTTCATTTCTTTCAAATATAGAATGATAAAAAGATTATGTAATTGAATATCATATCATAATTGACTCTGTCCAGTTGTACTCTTATCATGGATTTGAAGATTGAATATACATGTATTTGAGTAGTTTATGGGCGTAGGGGGTCAGTGGCGGATCCAAGAATCTCCGGCCGAGGGGGAGGGGGGTCCTAAAATTCCTTTAAAAAACTCTGATAGGTTAGCAAAAAAATCCCGACGGAATGAAAATATCATTTTTAGTGGGGAACACATATGTGAAATGTGTGCATATGTTATCTTTTTGTAAACGTAAGGTATGCGAGATGGCATTTACTCCCCACCCCCATGCCCCCCCCCTCCCTAGATCTAATACCTTCATCTTTATAATACCAATGCCTCATATTCTTGGATTAATGAAAACACGTTTATGGTTTCAAGATCCCTTGGGTTGACAATCGACCTTGGATTTCTCAAAGAAAAAAAAATAGGAGCTTATGCTTCGTAAAACGGGAAGCGTATGTTAGAGGCATTATTGGGGGCACCGCGCGCTCACATTAATTTTAGTGGGCTGCTCCCTTGACAGTGATGAACATAAATAATGGGAATATTTCAGAAACTGGACCCCCCTACATCAATAAAAATTTATAATATATGTCATCATGATAATTGAAAATGCAGATACTATTCACTGTCAATTACATGTAAATAGTGTGATTGTATTTTGATTGATCTAATAAAAGATTTATATAACTTAACATAATATAACAAACAAAATTTATTTTAAAAAAGAAAATATTCAGCACAACGGACTATTTTAGACTGCTTCCTAGGTACTTTGTACATTTCATATCACATCAACTTGGGAAGAGATCGGCCCCAAAATGATATCGTCCCCTCTCCCGCCAAAAAGTATTTCCTATCTTGAACACTGTCTGTGTCGTCTGCCTGAGGCACCTCCACGAGGAGCTTGACTCATACGTTACCAAGGCAACAGGTGGTTGTAATAATCTCATTTGCTCTTGAAGGTAATGTGATTCTTACTTTTTTCCATGAAGAAAAGATGGGAGAAACCCTCAGCTGGCAGAAGGCGGCTGTTCGTTCTTGTGTCATCAGGGGAGAACAAAATATTGAAAACTGGGTGTAACTCAAATGAGCTTTCCAAGAATGTTAAAGATTCAGTGCAGTTGAGAGGTGACTTGGAATTGGTTCCACCTGAATGTATTTAACAAGTTAGGGACATGTGTAAAGGGATAATAATCTGGATTTATATAGCTCTTAATACGAAAAAAAGTTGTTACGTGTTGTCTTACAGGTATTCTTATCGCGGTCATCAGATTCGTTCACACACAATGTGCACCATCTCCACTCGTGATTATTCCTATACCGTACGGTCACTGTGAGGGTATATGGCAATTACTAGCACAAAGACTTTCGTCACCCTACCAGGACCCCATTTCTCTCCTGGGTATGGAGTGGAAAGTGTATATTGATGCCTAAACGTAAGAGACGGCAATCAAAGCAATTTCAACACACCCAATTTGGAAGAAAAAACATTACATGTAATTTGCAACATTGTAAAGAAATAATCAGAACACAACCCCATAAAATAGTATATATTCTCAAATAGAACTTATCGCTGTTAACAGGCGGCAATCAAAGCAATTTCGTGCGGCAACTCTCCCATTTGGGTCTGTTTTTCATTAAAAGCATGTCGACATGTCAAATAATTGTAGACTATACAGTGAATTCATGGACATTGTTAGAATATACTCTGTCAAATCTCATGCTCATATTTCATAGATGATTGATATTGATTAATCAGAATCATTATAAACATGTGTAATTGTACACTTCGTTTTCTAAATTCCCTTCAATAATATATTCAGTTGTAGAATTTTTTAACCCTAAGATGTTTGCTTCTTACGAATATGTATTTGTAAACCTGGTAGACTGATCAATCAATGTCAATTTACAACCAATAACAGGGGATGTAATAAAGTATAAAACTAAGAAAACTCTTCCATTTGTTTCATTCCATGACACAGACTGAACGGTCGAACCAGCATGATCCAGGAGCTCCAAGACATCTTCGATGGCGGCAACGTACCCGACTTCGAGGCCTACGGCGCGAGCTCGCACACGGTAGCATCTCTGATGAAGAGATACTTCCAATATCTACCTGAGCCCCTTATTCCCTGGAGGCACTGCAGGTACTTCATCCCCGCCATGTCACGTCTTCAAGAATGCGAAGAGGATGGTCGAAGACAACTCGTCGTCCAGCTCGCTCTCCTTCCTAAGGTTAACTACAACCTTCTGAAGTACCTTTGTCGATTCCTCCACGAGGTCCACAAGTTTGAAGCGCACAACAAGATGGGACTTGGTAACCTGGCCAACATCTTTGCTCCTCATATACTGCGTCCGCAACACGCCGAAGGCAACTTCTTGCTTGGTAGCACTGCCTTGAGTCTTCAGTTGGTCCACTATTTAATCAGGAACCAGGACAAGGTGTTTCCTCCCATCAGTACCATCCAGATGCACTGCGCCATGACGACAAAAGACTACTTGAAGCACGAGAGATTGGCCAAAGAGTGCGCGAAGAGGGCGTCTCTCCAGGAGAGCAAATACCTGAACCAGGCGTTGCCCTTGCCAGATGAGGAACCTGTTCTTCGGACAAAGAGAGCGCTCAGACCAAGGGAAGTCGTGCATCAAGAGGAGGAGGAAGACATGACGAACTATGTAAATACTGATCTTACAGACAATGATATTGAAACTAGTCTTCTGGACTGTTCTGTTCATAGTATCTACGAAAATTTAGAGCTTCCTACAAACTCAACACAACATTCCGTGTCTTTGATTGAATCTCTCAAATCAAGGATATCCGAAGTGCCTCCTAAACCAAGAGCATATACAGAACACAAAGCTAAGCGATATGGAGTTTCGTATCGCGACCCGTCGTCGATAATGCCCGCACCGTACAACGGACAAAAGTCATCTTCGTATACAAACGGAACGTCGCAATTAGCGAAACCTTCGACGAGCCCGCCAAAGGAAGAAGTCTTTGGACGTGGTAAGAAACCCAAGGTGATCAAGGGTGATGTACACAGCCAGCAACAGCAGGGCACGACTTACCAAAACATTGAGCTGGGTTCCTCAATACCAAACGGGAAAGAATCCCGGCACACCAATGGGGATATCCTCATCAAACCGCTACCTGAGCTGCCTCCAAAGTATGGTGAACACATCCACAACAGCGTTTCCAAGATGGTTGGTGATTACAGCAATGAGAGTTTCAACGTGCCTTACGCCAACAACCTCAAGATACCGCACCTGATCAACGGGGAGGTCACAGGTCACATGCAAGGGTTACGTAATAAGTTGAGACAGAAAGATGATGAGCTGAGTAAGATCAGGAAATCGATGGACAGGATGAAGAAGGAGATAGAATCCATGAGGCTCAAGGTCAACGTGGAGGTGAGTTCATGTTGATTGCTTTGCTACATCAATAATAAAATGTTTGTTTCGTGGTTATTCGCATTTCCAGATTTCTATAAACATCGTTCAGTATATTATAACTCCTGTATACTTAATATATAATCATCAAAATATTTCATTTTCACTTTCATCATCATCATCATCATCACAATTATGTTTAGGTTTATTTTGTCATCATCAGACTATTTGATGTCGTCTCGTATCATTTCTTGTCCTATACATTTTCATCTAACCATCCAATACAAACAAAAGCCTTGTATGGTGATTTAAAGATCTTATTGAAGCTTTGCTTTACAGCTTTACAGATCGAAAGAGCTTTTGTCACGTAATCAGCGTTAGATGTTAACCTCTTTTCAATTCTTATTGGGTATAATTATTGATTAATTAGAAACTGAGCCTAAATAGTTTCCCAACGTCAATTGGTTGTTGATAAGGCTTAATCAGATGTTTAGCTAACATCTAATGTGTCTAAATTTGCTGGAAAGTGAATTATATTCCACTTATTTTGCGAAAAGGAAAGAAAACGCAGGAATATGTCCACGAACGGAATTCGCCATAACACGCCTCATATATTTCACAATCTAGTCGACTGTTCGACGGAGAAAAAAAATTGGATCTTTCCACGCTCACTCTATTCGGTATACAGCGCTATGATCATTCCTCATTTTAATTCGGCACAGAATATGTGATTTTGCTCTAAACATAATCTTCAAAACTTTTCAACCTTGCTTTCACTTGCGACTGTACTATTTATAACCGTTCTCTTTCCTTTGCCTGACATTGGTGCTTCGGCTTTTGATTGTTATTAATTGCTATATCTCCACCTTCAATTATAATCGCGAACTGGAGGCGGAAGTGACGTCATCTTATCCTACTTATCCCAAGCCGCCCCGCGCGGGCTCAATTTTTGAGATCGTCAGTCACGTATTAACTGCCAAACTCTAAAATAGATATTTCACGCCTGTTTTATGCCCATCACGTATTAGGGATTAAGGTCGTCTAAAATGGTCGTCTAAAATGAAAATATGGATAGATTTTCTTCTTTTTCTAGAAGTTGGTGAGGGTTTGAGGGATATGACGGGCTGATGGATTGCCTGTCTACGTGATGTCTCTGCAGAGCGGTCGGATTTAGACGTCTGAAATATTTATTAATAATGACATTATATTTAGCTCTTCACGGAGATCGGCTGAGAAGGAGAGTGGTAAACGGGGGGGGGGGGGGGGGGGG
>BEXV01002703.1:23834-45318 GCA_003118195.1 Hemicentrotus pulcherrimus | reverse complement strand
TTTTTTTTTTTTTTTTTGAATCTCAAAAGTCGGGGTGCGTCTTATACACGGGTGCGTCTTATACACAGAGATTTACGGTAGTCATGGTAATAGTTTTGGTATTAGTTTTGATACAACAGTAATTTCAATTTCTTGCAGATGCTCATCTTGTGTTACGACCAGCTTTCCATGTGACTGGTGTGTTTATGACAACAGATGCACAGACAATAGCAGCTCATGTCAGACAGGAGATACAGTGGTTATTGGAGTAAATGTAAGCACTTCATTCAGGGATACCAGTTTTCAAGCAAAGCCTAATTTCAGGCCATCAATTAAAGTGTTTTCATGCCATAATTTCAGCTTTCCTAGGCTAGGGCACAAAATAGATCATTGTATATGGTTTTCAGGCCCTCTCATAAATTCTATCTGGCATCCTAAAGGAATAAAATGTACAATTATTGACACACAGATATATCTCCTTATGTTTTCAATTTAACCAAACTTTTTGGGGACAATTTGCCCAAGAATTGTTTGTTTTTGGGAGGCCTAATGTTGCAAAACATATATCAGGGAGCCAACGTTATTTATGTACCGGTATGTGAACAACTGTTTACAATGCATATGTATAGACTAAGTACACAAGTTCAGGTAATAAATTGAATTACTGCTAATTTAAGCATGCAAAATTTGTTTTGCTTGCTTTATTATGTACTACTTGTACATGTAATGATAATGTTATGGGTGTCTCCTCTGGGTCTCTGCACCATTTACCGAGAGGCCATAAACGTACACAAGACTCTAATCACCCGCACAAAGGTTCTTTTTATAAACACTGAAAAAATATCACTCTAACAATAACATCAACGCATTCACGCTACTCTCAATAATACACCAAACCACTGGGTCACTTTACAGGGTCGAAAGGTACTTGCCTTTATTCATAGTTGTAACATCAATGTAATTCTACTACAACAGTACTCTGATTCTCTTAGACTTGCCAAAAATGTGTCCTCCCATGTTGGCGCCCAACCCCTAACTCTCCATTCACTGACATGCACCTGCTACGGTGAATCAACTCTGTTCCAATAATATAAAACATTTTTATAGCACACAAATGCACCAAGCAAGGTGCTCCACGTTACTGATTTCTGTGCTCACATGTTGCCTGTATGTTTGTCTCTATAGAATCCTGATGGTTCTGGAAATAAAGGACAGGGGTTTTGCCCTCAGTTGCTCGGAGCAACAGAATCTTTCCTCATACCAGTCAGTATTTCTTCTGGCTACTCACTTTCTGCAAAGAACCTTCCTACAGATCAGTCAAAGGTAATTACATTATTATGAAGCTATAGTAGGGCTACAAGAGATTCACTAGTAGTGCATATAGGCAAGTAATATAGAATTTCTGTAAATTCAATTATGGTGAAAACCATGTGGTGGAAGTGGACTTACATCACATGTATTACCTCACCACCACTGGTTACAGGTTAAGTATGAATAGTATATGGCATTTACAGGTACATATATCTTAAGCTTCAGGCTAGTACATTTGGATTGAAGTAATGTACATTACATTTGTTCAATTTTCTCTTGTGACAACACCTCAGTTTCTTTAGTATTCCTAATTATTGAATGTGTATCAACTCCATAAATTAACAATTTGTGTTTTTATGAATCAATTATTGAATGATAAAGTGCCGCAGTCCCTAATTCAGTATTGCTGTTTCATAGAGCACCAATATGAGACTCGACAAAGCGAAAGTAAGAAGTTGTTTGTGCCTGAAGTAAGGACAATTTTCAGTATCATTGAGAGGCACATGCTTTTGGAATGGTCTACCCCTATCTGTATGTATGGGAGAAAGCATCGGTGTCTAGTCTTGCTTTCGTAGAACTCTACTATCACAAATTTTAATAGAATAATTGTTCTGAACTGTGAACCAAGGTTCTTGCCTTTTTGTAAATATTATGTTATATAATTCTTTATCTTTTCATTTGGTGTAAAATACCAAAGCTTTGTATTTAACTTGTAGCTTAAAGGTACTATGTCCCATTTGCAGGCCCAAAAAATGAAAAGGTTAAATTCCAATGGCATTTGAACGATAATACTGATTTAGAACTTCCCTACAAAAAGGGGGGCCTGAAAATGTCTCTTAGTGGGAAAATAATGACTATTAGTTGTCGAATCGACTTAGGAGCTATAGAGCCAATAATTAATAGTCTTGATTTTCAAACCATTGTACTGAATGGTTGAACGTTTTATGCTGCGCAAAGATTCAATCAGTTTAATTTTGGCCATTACAAGAAGTGGGTTATTGATGTATGCAAATGCTCATGTACCCTTTACAGCTCATACTATGTATGTTATTACCAAATAAGACGAAAAGCCAGTCAGTCACTCAATAGTGTCTGACAGTGAAGTCTAGCAAGTAAACAGGTTTCCTTGCATAATTTGAATATTAGGACACTGCTGACGTTTGAATTTCACAGATAGGACATCCATGACATATTCATTATTCCTGCAAAGTTCTACAGAATTTGAGGTTGGCTGCAAAAGGGACATAGTATCTTTAAGTATGTAGTCAATTTTATTCAATTTATTCAGTACGTTCTCATTCATCGTTGTGATACTTTTGTGTGTTAGTGGTACCATTTAGACACGATTAGCATTTAATGCTATTTCTGGTCCCATTTATCAGATATGCTATTGCTTCATACTGATGTACTTTTTGTTTGGATAATAAACTTCAATTTTCACACATCACTTCAGACAAGCACAACATAGATTAACAATTAGAGAACATACTATGTTCCCAACTGTGACCCAAATTATGTTTATGGTACATTCATACATCTCCCTCACACATACAAGTGCTGATTAGACCAAATTGCTAAACATATCTTTGAAATAACATGTATATTTTGTATATTTCCAGGGCCCAGTAAAATATGAGTGCATCCTTGATATTGAAGGAGAACAAGTGAGCGTTCCTAGTACCACTTTTAATGAAACCTACATTCTCTGCAATGATGAACAGGTAAAATCTCAAGTTTTGCTCAAATCCAGCATTATCACAACTTTTAATTTACAGTAAAATAACATGAAAATAAATATTGTGCAAGTATTCATGGATAGTCAAAAATTTGACTCTAAAAGTGTTTACATGTATATTTAGCATCAATGGTGTGGCAAATTAAATTTACATTAAAAAAATTGTTTTTTGATTTTGTTATTGAAAGTATGCATCTATTTTGTTTTGTGTGCTCTCACTTGCCATTCATTTCTAGAAGATTAAAGATTAGTATACTGGGTTAACAGAAATCATTCTTTCTATTTTGTACTATTATTTCATTAAAGGTAAAGACCAGTAGTGGCCATGCGATTGCATTGTGAAAGAAACGTTGTGGAATCAATCAGAAAATGTTGATCATCTAGCATCTAGCATCTGCAAGGTTCTGGAATCATCAAACTGATAAGAAATTTGGCCCATTCTTCGTAAAGTTACAAGCACTATACACAGAAAGATGTATATGGGACTACCCTGTATCTCTCACAGACCAAGAGAGAAACCAATTTACCAAATATATGAATTAGTAGGCGGTTTCCGGGCAAATTTTTTATCATCATGTATTAGTCAAAACATATTCTTTCACATGATTGGTAATGGGAGCTCCCATTTCATTTTTTGAAATTGGGGCATTTCCAATACTGGTTTTTACCTTTAATGGTAAAATCACAGAAGAGATGATTGATACTGTACAACATCAAATAATATCAGTGAATAAAGACATACTGAAGCTTTTCGTTGTGCACATTGTCCCTTTAGTTTCCATTCATGTTGCCTGATTACGGCTTTCCGTTCCTTCTTGTGGTTTACTCCAATGAGTGGGAGACAACAAGCTTCAGTGTGTATCATTCCCTGCTATTCTTACTGGTAAACTACTTGTATAGCCAAAATCTGTGATATATATACATATCTCTTCACTCTTTATTTGCTATATGGAAAGAAACCCTGAGATGCCCTGCCATATTGTTGTCCCGGTATATGATACAGGTACATGTTACTTGTGTCAAAGTAAACTGTGGTGTTCCCCAGTTTGTTCCACTAAGTGACCAAAGCGAGAACAAACTTGTTTACAGATGACTTCCCTTCTTTTTTCATAACAATGCGTTTTATTGTTTGTTTCAGTATATGTATAATGACAGTTTCCTCGAGAAGAATGTCAGTGTCTCTGTACAGTGGAATGGACAGAACAGCATAGATGACCTGTCAGAAGCGTATGGTAGGCCAATAGATATCTAACATAAAGATATTACATGTTGAAATCTTAAAATTTGCACTCTAAATCATTGTAAAAGGAGATTGTGAGTAAACCAGTAGACAATAGTGAGGAAAATGAGCCAAGCTCGGAATAATTTTTCCTAGAACAATTTTTTCCCTTTTTCATTTTTATAATTTGAATTAAAAACAAGTATGTGTCACATAGATATGGTAGACCTGTGCATGTAGTTCTTAGCACTGGATGAATTTATGTCTTCTGTAATAACCTATTGTTTGTGACCATTCCCTGAGGAGTGGTATTATGTATACTTTTTATCACTGTAATATTTATATAATATTGACTGGCCTTGAGGGAGATATCACATATATATTTCCCAAACTAGACTCATATTGCCGTGAGTCGAAGACAAGGGCAATATGTGTCTTGTGAGGGCAATATGTGTTGTATCTCATGAAATTTAAGCCAGTTAATATTTTTATTGTTATCCAAATCAGACATCTAGAGCAAATACATGCATGACAATTTCAAAGAACTGAAAAAACTTTGTCAAACCAGCTAGCCCTGTGCATCCAATGCTTGACGAAATTTTGGATACACTACAAACAGTGTATTCCTTTGGTGTGATTATTACGTCACAATAGAGTGCGCGCAAAGTGCGTAGGTTCTCGTACGCATAATAAATGCACAATGGAAATGACAAAATACGGTGCAGTGAATAGGGTCTTGTATTAACACGTAGAGTTCATAGGCTTTTTTATGAGAGGATATATGGTCTTATATTTACTGATTAGCTCTTTTAGGATTACAACAAGTGTTATATGATTTTGTAAAACCACTGCTCAGATGTCTGATACGGGTAATTGAGAACTTTGGATTGATAATGAAATATATTCAGTTTTTAAATGCTTACCATAAGGGGAAGTATTGGTACATATATAGTCTTGGCACATAAGACATGACTTCTGAATACTCTTGCATGTTTAAAAAGTCTTTCAAAATAAATGTCATAAAAATCAGTTTAAAAAAATTAGTCTGAATAAAGAGTGATTTCAGAGCTGCATTTATCTTGTTTTGTTGAATTGCAGTCACCCTTTACAAGTGTTCAGTTAACAGTGGAAGTTGCAGTCGATGCCTTTCCCAAGATGCAACTCCATCCATCTTGAAGTGTGGTTGGTGTGGTGATGACTGCAATGTCATTCAAAGTGAAGTTTGTCAGAACAACCCGTTTCTCCATCAGAATGAGACGCAGAAATGTTCAGCACCAGTTATCACTGATGTAAGAGAATATTTGTTCAAACAATTAAGTCTTTCGGATATGCGATAGTAAACCGTGATCACTCTTTTTATGATGAAGCAAGTGTAAAATGCCTGACATGCAAAGCTTGTAAAGTGAATATTTGTATGACCTTTGTTGTGCGCAGTTGTCATTCATAGACACGTACAAACGGCATGGCTTGCCGGGGCATATATCAACAAGCCTTTTATATTTAGAACAGTTGTTAATATTTAAAATTATTTCATATACATGAACATATAATTGGTATTCATTATTGGTATATGCACACACAGATAAGGAATCTTATGTTTGACACATGATGAGTACAAACAAACAAACAACATTCTTAAATTTGGAATTATTCCTTTTAACGATAGTGATATACTGAAGTAGTATGATATAAAGAGATTTGATGGGATCAACTTATAATTTCTTTTTCTTTTCCTGAAGTTTGACCCCTTGTCAGGTCCTATCAATGGCCGTACAAGATTAGAAATCATCGGAACCGACATAGGAGTGGTATTTGATGATGTACTTCAAATTCTTATTCACGACTTGGAGTGTGATTTAAGAGGCATGGGCGAATATTACCAGCCAGGACAGAGGTAATTAATCTCATATTTACCCTTGTTTATTACTTTTACTTTTACTTTCATGTTCTTACAGTTGTTTATTTCAAATTATGTTCCCAATGTAGTTCTTAATTTGGCGAAATTGTACATACATGTTTATAATGATCTTGTTTGCCAAACGTGTTAAAGGACTAATTAATTGTTTATAGAATATGGAATAAGTAAAGTGCATTTCATCAGTTATACAGCTGCAAGGAATAGTGTTACAAACCTGTTAGAAACAAAGTAATCTGCATATATTAATCTATGTTTTGACGCACTTTTGAAGGCCTTCTTCTGAGGTTGATTTCTTTCGTCTTCCAAAAAAAACTTACGAAGAAAATCAAGAAACTATTTGTTTATTGCATATATTTTGAAAGAATAGTAGGGCCAGGGTTACACTTGAAAGCATTTGAGCAGTTATTGGCAAGATTATATAATGACATTTTGAGTTTAAAAAAATATTTTAGGGTCACAAGGTCATCGGTCAATTTACACAGGTTTGTATCTTCCAATAAGATTACAATGTAACTGTGTATTCACATGTCATTTGTTATTGACCTTTTTTTCTTCTTCAATTCTTTTATTTTATTTCAAGAACCATTTGAGATATCCATATGATATCACCATAGAAAGACAATCTGATTAGGTGTTGGAATAACTAAGTCAAAGGTCACAGAGGTCAACTTAGTAAATTTCAGGTCTTTGCCTCGTTATCGCGATATCTTAAGAACCATCAACAAAATGAGGCTCAAACTTGGGGATAGTATGTACCAACATAGGAAGATGTTCTGATTAGATTTTGGGTTCAAATGTCAAAAGTCACAGAGGTCAATTTCTAAAATAACAGATTTTAGCTTCACCATTGCGATATATAAAGAAATACAAAAGATAGGCTTTTTGTTTTCATTATGATCGTACAAATAATTCCATGCATTTTGAATACTAAAATTAGGGCGGAGACATGTAGGAGACGCAGTCACATTTGTCTTGTTTGTTTTTATTTTGCAGTGTAAGTTGTATGGCGCCAATGTCTACTGAAGTAAAATCAGGAGGCATCAAAATCACGGTGGCATCAGGGGGAGGAAATAAGACAGGACAGAGCGCTAACAAATTTCAGTATAGGGTGAGTAAGATGAAAACCTGACTAGTTTTTATCCCTCTGCAACTGTGGTGGAAGAGGGATTATTTTATTTATTTATGTGGTTTATGTTAAAATTGAATCAAATTGAATGAAAAAATTTATATGACTATTGAAAAAGAAAAAAAACTGCTGAAATAAATTCATGATGTTATAAAAGCTTGAATGTCGGCTTTAAAGGTAATAGAAAGTTTTGGTATGGGGTCATGAATTTGGTTCAAATGAACATATTGGAAGCATATGTGATCCTACAATATGTAGTGATCGCTGTCGCGGTTGAAATTGAGTCTAAAGTTATAAAATTATTGATAACAAACTCTTTATGTTGTATAGCGCCCTCTCAAGGTCAAGATATTAATTAAGCTATAAAACAATGTTTATTGACTAATTTTGACCGATAAGCTATTCCCGCTTGGTAGGTACATATCACAACTACATATTCTGAAATTTTCAGGGTCGCAGCTACCATTGTACGGCCGTATGCGCTATTTGAAATTTATCAAAATTTATCGGGAGCACCGATAAATTTTTATTTTCACTTTTTCTCGAAAGCAGAAGTGTTTTAGGGCTAAGTTTTTTAGTGCTTATTATACATCCACAGGGGCATCCAAATATATCAAAATTGTAAAGAATCATTATCCACCAAATTTTCAAAATTTCCCGAAACTTTGTATTACCTTTGTTATTGATTATTATACGTGTAGCCACAGTATCGGAATATGATTGATGAGTGAAACAAATTATGAAAATATAGCATACCGGTACTAACGATGGACATTTCTTATACACTGTAATTGCACCGATAAGCTTTTAGAACATTGTGCATGTATATTCTAAAGAACATTTTACTTCTTTCATGGGGGGAAGTCAATTTGATCCAAAGTTCATTTGTATTGATTTGTTTGACCATACATTTTATTTCATATCCTTGAAATACAAGTATGTACAATATGATAACATGTTGTGGTCTCTGATAGGATCCTGTGATCACAGGGTTTAATCCTAGAGAAGGACCAGTAGCAGGGGGTACAAAAATCACTATCAGCGGCATGGACTTGGACACTGGAAGGGACATTACTGCAAGATTCAGAGATGCAGATTGCATAGAGATGTAAGTACTGTGTTTTGTATTCAATGCTTGATGTAATAATTTTGTAAAGTCCACAATAAGTCTTTGTTATTTAAACTTTAATTCCTGTTACCGGTAAAAGTAGTGAAGCCCAAAGGAATATTTAGAAGAATTTGTATGGCTATTGGGCCTTGAGAAATATTTCAGTGTACACATTTCTTCATTGATGCCATTTTCAAATATTTTGTAATAAATATGTGAACTCCATCATATCCATTCATGAAAGGCTCCATTAATTCAAACAAATATCAGGCAAAGATTAGAATAGAAGTACATTCAATATGTAAGTGGGTATTATTTGTTATTTTGAAGTTCTGTTCAAGACGAAATCGCAACCTGCATGACAAGCAGCATACCAGAGAATGAAGAGGTTCCCGTAACCCTGGCCATGACATTTGATGAAGCAGAAAGACAATTCAGCGGTTACGACTTTACCTACATGCCAAATCCAATTATTGAAGAAATTGATAGGACAACATCTATCATGTCGTAAGTAACTTGTATAAAAAGAATCACCGTGATAAATCACCGTTGTTTACCCAGTCATAATAAGCCTTTGGGGGAATTACTTTATCTTGTAAGTTTCAGATTTTTTTGTTGAAATTCTGGTATTTTTGAAAGTGGAGATAACAAGTGGTATTACAAATTACCCATGTGTAATGTTATGCATAAAATAAACTCTACCTTTGTTAAGAAAACATTTAAAATATCCCTGTTCATTTTATTGATAGAATATATTTTTTGATTCAAGAAGCAGCATGGTTTACATAATTTCACATGTGTCTGTTCAACCAAAAGCATTGAGAAGAGGGATTATATTCACTACTTTGCACTATGTATAAAGCAATTGGTTGAGTTCTCCATGGCATGACATAATACATCATTATTGCTTCACTATTACAAGATTGTTCATTTAAGGAGTGAGTTCAACAGTGAACAAAAATCTAACCCACTTTTCTTTGTTCTATTTCTCTGAAGCTTTTATTGATCTTTACGTGTCTCTAATTTTGTATGCTTTGGCCCAAGCAAACATCTTAACATGTAAATTATAAAGTGTATCATTATTTTTCATAGATACTATATTCTATAAGAATATGTAGATTGACAATTTGTTAATTTTTTCTTCTTTTTACAATTGACCAAATGTTATACAGATATTGACTGGCAGGGGGTGTAATATAACATTCTTCGGACCGCTGAAGGGAGTTATATTTTCCCGAAGCGCACATGGGAAAATATAATTCCCTTCAGCGGTCCGAAGAATGTTAACTATATACCCCTTGACAATCAATATCTGTTATATTAGATAACCTTGGTTTTTTCTTCTTTTTACATTTGACCAAATATTATCCAGATATTTATTACGTAACAATTATGATCCTCGCAATCGATATCACGGGACGATCTCTTGACCAATCACATCGCTAAGCTATCTTATGTCATAAAGTATTCCTTGTCTGTAATTTTCACATATGACTGTTTACTTATAGTTAAGTGTTTTTTTAAGCTTACCTTGAATCTATTTTTTATTTCAACAGAGGAGGTCTGGATATTACACTAACTGGCATTGGATTTGATCTGATCCAAGAACCTAGGATTGTTGTTACCTCTCTCACGACTTATGCAAACAACTCTGAGGTATGATATGCATTCTCTATATTTCATTCAAGTCCTATTACCAGTAATAGGTATCAGATTATCAAAATATATTTTGCTCTGTATGTAAGGGAATTTATCAGGATATAGTATATTAAAAAATATGAGCTTCAAATATTACTTTTACAAAGAGATGTGGTAATTTGAAATACACCCATTAAACATAAAAGCAACTTGTGAGAAGATTATTTGATTTTCCTCTACATGCTCTAATAGTACATGTGCATTGTGTAGGGTATTATCCTTTATTTCTTCCCTAATCCTTAATTGTTTAATAGCCCTTAGAATGCTGGGTTAAGCGTTTTTTTGTTGTTTTTTTTACGGTTGATACTAGACATTTTTAGCTATACCCTTTATGTTTAGGAGATTGGTAACCATAGATATGTCTTTGATTTGATTGATTTTAAAAGATTACTACCTGTATGCTCTTTCTCAGGCATACTCTTGTACATTGTATTTAGTAACATTTAGATCAATTTATTTGACACAGTGCTGCTTAGCATACTTTGTATTTGCTTGTACATGTATGTTGTCAGTTTTATATAAAAAATGAATGAATTGTTCTGCTGGACATCCTCTACTTTCTGGGGATCAGGGCGGATCCCGTTGGCTGTGTAAATCGATCCAAAAAATTCTATTTGATCCGTCTTGATCTTGCACTTGGTGCTGTTGAAGATGAGACCTTCACGCTGTGCTGTTTCCATGAGCTGGAGAAGGTTTGGATCATGATCCGCCTCCGTTTCACCAAAGATGGCAATGTCGTCTGCTATTCCAACACAGCCAGGGACCTGAGCAATGATATGATCCATGCGCTCCTGGAAGATGTCCTGGCTCACCAATAACCCAAACGGCAGACGTTTGAAGCAATATCGGCCAAAAGGCGTCCTAAAGGTAGTCAGCTCCTGTGACTTCTTCTCAAGATGAACTGACCAATACCCAGATTTGGCATCCAGTTTGGAAAAGAAACGTGCTCCACTGAACTCTGGATTCAACTCCTCTATGGTAGGTATCTTGTGGGGGCACCGTTTGAGTGCATTGTTTAGCCGTTTCGGGTCCAAGCACAGTCTTAGGCTCCCATCGTTCTTGACACTGGTTGTCAAAGAGCTGCACCACTGTGTGTAATGGGAGACTTGCCGTATTACACCCTGCTGTTCCATTTTGTCCAGTTCTGCCTTCAGCTTGTCACGTATGTGAACACTGCACTTCCTTGGCGGGTCTATGGAAGGCATAGCATCATCCTTGAGATGGATAGCAGCTTCTCCTTTGAAGTTTCCCAAGGTATCAAACTGCTTTGGGTATGCAGCTTTGAGGTCATCAATTGACTGGATCGATGTGTGGTTGGCTTGTGTAGCCTTCATTGGCCGCTGCATCACCTCATGAAGGGTTACCACTTCTAGCCTCTTGGATGAGGGGAGCCCAACGATGATTGGTCCCTTGACGCTACGAACTTACCACAAATGATCTGTCCAGATGGAATCCTTGTACTTAAAGTTTATCCTAATGGTGCCAAGACATGGTATCGGTGATTCGTCATATGCAGAGAGCTTTGCAGAAGAAGGACGAAGGACGTCTTTCCATCGTTCACCATACATATCTTGGAGCGTGCGTAGTGGGACATTCCCACCTGATCCCGTGTCAATCTTGGCATGGAGACGGTGCTGTCCCTTAAGACCAGGACATCGGATGTCTAGCTTGGCATAGGCCTCAGTCTGCTCCTGGTCAACTGAGTTGATGGTTATCACTACCATGTGAAAGTCGGCTCCATCACTATCCTCTCCGGGTGCTTCGGTTTCGGCTTGAACCTCATGTACATGGCGTTGACCTCTGTGCCAGGGCTTCGACCTTCCTCTACCTGAGTTGGACGGCCACTGTCTCTTGTCACGTGGCTGGTCTCCAGTAGGTGTCTGTTGGGGCTGCTTGCTGCCTTTTGTTGTCCTGCACATCTTCGCCCAGTGCCCCTTATTCCCGCAGTCATTGCAGATACTCTTGAAAGCTGGGCACTGTCTCGGAGGGTGTCTACGACCACAATTCCCACAATTCCGTTGACTGTCTGAATGGATAGCATCAATGCTTCCTTGGTAATCAGGGGTCTGCAGGGTCTGCAAGCATCGCCTCCCAGCCAGGATTGCTTCATATTTCCGTCCCTCTTCTACTAACTGGTCTACTGAGAACCCGTTTATCAAGGAGGTCCTTCTAAAACTGTTCAAGCGCTGTAGACGAAATGACAAGCTCAATGAGCCTCTCTGCTAATTCTCCATCTGAGAAATCACTCTCCTTGGCTTTGTTCCTGCACCTGTTCACAAATTCATCAATAGTCTCGTCAGACTTTTGTTGGTATCTCATCAACTCCAACCTGTGGATCCTGAAACTTACCTAGACTCTCAACTGACTCTCAAACAGCCCCCATATTTTTCTGGGCTTCTCCTGGTCTTCTTCTGACAGACCAGATGCGTTTATTTTCCTCAAACCTTCATTTCCTAAGGCTAAATTAATCTTAATTGCTTGCTTCACTGAATCTGTGACTTCATTATCCAAAAGATAGAGTTCCATCCGTTGCTTGAAAATCTTGAACTCCTCAGAAACATTGGGAGCACCCCAATTCATCTCTGGGTAACGAGCCATGATGTACAATTGATTATCTCTTCTTTAGTTTCAAGCTAGAAAGGCAAAATACATGTAATCCATACATATATGACAAATGTAAATGTAATGACATAAACACAATACACGTTGCTCAAGGTTACTGTTACATCAATGACATGAATATTAATTGTCCAAACTCAACTGAGTCCCATCAGAGGGTCCAATCTGACTAATCAAGCACACGGCTCTTCTCAATTTGTATTCAATTCAGAGCCTTTCCCATAACTAGTATTTGGCATTCAGTCCACCCAGTTTTATGAACATTGGTTTCCTCTACCGGTAGTCTGTACTCAGTTCAAGTCTAGGTCCTGGACTATGTTGGTTTCACCTCTGCTATGCCGTCATACCAATAGTCGTACACTCATTGGGCTATCAATCACTGACTGCACGGCTGCCTGTCCCACTTTGGTAGCGACGTCAGCTCTGCATCATCCGGTCAAGTCCCTTATCCAAGTACGATCCTCTGTTACTGTTAGACTCCCACCAAGTACCGTGGGCTATCCGGATCTAGGCTATATGGTCCTAGTCTCACTCTAGACTTGTGTCACTCAAAGTCAATGTCTAGATTCTAGTCTACGTTCCGAAAACTTGATGTCCAACATTGTACTTCTAAAACCGACGTTGTGTAACTGATCTTTCATGTAGGCCTAATGTGTGCCCGAGAGCATCCAAATAACTCACACATTAACCTGACCTAGTCGAGTTACCAGCATAGACGAATTAATAACGGCGATGTGTGCTTGAGAGCGTCCGTACAAACTCACACATCGGCACATTTAACTCACATTCCCAGCGTAGCGATAACGGTAATGTGTGCCCGATAGCGTCCATAAACTCACACATCACACAGATACAGGTATCATATCGTAATTTTCCATAAGTGCAACAGCAAAGCGTCCATAAACATGCACTTATTAGTCAATGTCGAGCCTCGTAGCGTTGGCTCTAATCATTTACCGTACGATACCTTCCGGTAGGCTGGGCGGAGGCCAGGTCCAGCGGCTATAGCTATCTGCATGGCTCATCATCGATCTGGGCAGACGATCCAAACAAATTTTCGGCACCTGCAAATCCATTCAGAAGAGATATAAAATGTCTCAAAATCACATCTCCCACGGCTGGTCCGAGTAAATCAACAACACCGCTGCCACCATCTTGTGTTAGGGGAGATGGCCTAATGTTAGATATAACACACTGTAGATTGTGGGCACAAATAAGTGGAATCTTGGAGACAATTATAGAGTCACATCTTAGATGGGTAAAAGGTTTATTCGCGCGGACCCAAAAGCCGCGCGTGTTACAATGATATGCATGCGCGCATCATGTAGTTCGTTTACAAATACATGGTTCAACTGTAATAATACAACATATATATCTTTTGTTCTTTATTCTTTATCAATGCTTTGACATTTATGTCCTAAAGCTCTGCAATGGAACAGAAACCATTCTCACATGTCCAACACCAAGTTTTCCTGATGATGCTATCCCTGCTAGAAGAAGACGAGCAACAGATGATGCAATAATAGCTAATTTATCCTTTGACTTTGATGGATCTGTGAATGATCAAGGCACAATTGATTACTTCCCTGACCCTGTGTATGAAAACTTCAGTGGGAACAGCAGAATTTATGAGAGTGCTAATAACCGACTCGAGATTACAGTAAGTTTAGGAGTTTTCTTAATACACACCTGCAACACCATATTTCTGTTCATCAAATAAGTCATTTAGCCTGAATTGATTAATCGTTTCGAAAAATGTTGTCATCATTACTTTGTATTTGCTGATATGTTTTGGTTCGCGTACATAATCGTTTTTTTTTTATCTAATTTTTTTTATTGAAATTTGAATTGCTTTAATATATGTTGTTATTGACTGCTAGATTCTGCCATGTAATATATATATTGCAGTAATGCCTCTAGCCTATTCTTGAAACTGAATTAATGTCTGTCATGATTCTATGAAAATTCGTAGGAGAAATTTCCCTTCCGAAAAATTAAAGCATACTCAATATCTTTTCCTTTTCACATATTGAAGAAATAGCCATACGCTTTACCATTAAAATCCAATGTAAATGCTGGCTTAAAGGGATCGTGTAACAATGTTAAATCTGAGATACACGGCCCTACGTGTTATCATTGTCTGTGATATGGTGTAATATTGAAGCCCTAAAAAAATTGCGCTTCAAAATGATCAAGAAGTGCCTCAAAAAAGTAAAAATTCTTTGAGTGACCTGTTTTACCGTACTCGTTTTCCTCAATAGACTGTAGTGTTATGAAACCGTCAGGCGAACGGTTTTCAAAATTTGTAATTCCAATCATAAATTTCTTGATAATTAGTCAGGTGATCTGCTTGTAAAAGTCATTGGGTTTCTGACTGACCTTAAGGTTTATAATTATCATTGCATTATGAGCTAAATCCAGAATTTTGTTTCAGAATCTGAGACAAAGTTACCGGATCCCTTTAAAAGACACTTGAAAGTTACATTGAATGTTATAGTTGTGGATTACTTATTCTCTCTATTTTGTCATGGTGTCTGCTTTAAAGAAGAGTACATCTTATATATAATTTTAATGTTATATAATACAATACTATTTGTCAAGTAATTTTTTATAGCTATAAAATCGGTGACACGACATTTGCTCCTGCGACAATTGCTCCGGGCTTCATTTCGTCTAAGATGTAGGGTTAGGGTTAGGGTTTCAATAGGGTTTTATGTTAGGTTTAGGGTTAGGTTTAGGGTAGGGTATAGTGTTGAATCCAGGGTTGAAGTTAGCCATTCGATTAGTGTATGCAATTTACAGCGGAGCAATTGTCGCCGGAGCAAATGTCATGGAAACATAAAATCAATGCAATGTGTTTGCTACCTGATATATGTAAAATGTTTTTCATAATTATGTATTATTATTGAACTATTATTGTGTCTAATGCAAAGTGTATTGAAATATTTTGAGTAACTTATTATTATTATTATTTTGTTGTATTGTAATGCTATTGTTATTAGTTATCTCAAATAGGGAAATTGATTTATCCTGAACATTATTTGGTTCAGTGGCATATTAAAGAGCTTTGATTTTTTTCTATTCACAGGCGTGACTGCACATGCTATGAGTAAATTGGTTGAAGCTAAAATTGTAAACTTTGCTTGTATGTTTTTCTAGGGAATGGATTTAACCTTGGCAAGTACAGAAGATGATGTACTAGTTATGTTAGGACCTGATGGAGAATGCACTGTTGATGATCTTATAATGAATGTCCTGCGTTGTGAGCTACCAGATGACCAGCCTCAAGCAGGAAACTTGAATGGAACACTGGGTCAGGGAGATGCAAGGACTCTTCCAGCTGTGACAGTAAGTTATTTTTTTCTTCTGCCAATTTTCAGTTTCAAGCATCTTAACTAAAAGCAGGAAAGAATAGCCGTTAAAATGTATAGGCCACCAATACATGTTTTGCTCTTGATGTGAGAGGTTCCACGGCGCTATACTGTATTCAAAATAGGAGCTGCAAATACTAGTTCTACTATCAAAGAGCTATTTCAGTTTCAATAGGGTAAAAATAAAATCGATTTGTTAGTAGACTGGTTTGACAATGGGTATGACTGGGTACAATGTTTGTTATCTTCTTACTCTATAACCATGAACATTATATAGAATGCCATGTACATTGTTTTTATGCCTCCGCTACAAAGTAGCCGGAGCCATTATGTTTTCTGGTTGTCCGTCCGTCCGTACGTCCCGTTCTCGTGATCGCGTTATCTAAATAACCGATCGATGGATTCCTGCCACACTTGGGTCATGTACGTAGCTAACAGAGCCTATGAAATGATTAGATTTTGGGGTCACGAGGTCGAAGGTCAAAGGTCACAGGCCACATTATGTATACAAAAATAGCTTGTGATCGCGTTATCTCAAGAACCGATTGATGGATTCCTGCCAAACTTGGGTCATGTATGTATCTTGCAGAGCCAACGAACTGATTAAATTTTGGGGTCATGAGGTCAAAGGTCACAGGGCTCATTATGTATGCACAAATGGCTTGTGATCGCATTATCATGAGAACTAATAGACAGATTACTATCAAACTCAAGACATGTATATATGTATCTTGCAGAGCCAATTAACTGATAAGAGTTAAGGGTCATCAGGTCGAAGGTCATGGGGCTCATTATGTATGACTATAAATAGCTTGTGAATGCATTATCATTAAAACCGACAGATGGATTACAATCAAACTTGAATTTTAAAAATAGCTTCCATTTTGGTTAGTAAAATTGCTCTTTTGCGGAGGCATCATTTTTGACTGCGCGCTGTCTAAATTCCATCTAGTTTTAGATTGATTTTGATACATTCTAGGTAATTTATGAATTTTTTGTATAAGGAGATGTATTCAGCAAATAGTGTTGTTAGAATTATTACTTTTTCAAGTAGAAATGTTGGTCACTTTGCTAGTGGTTCAAGTTAAAACCAACCTCTGATTTGCAATACTCTTGAATTATGTTCCATCATGTATTTTTAATTCTAAAATAATTGCAAAACTACATATATATGCTGTATATTTTCCTCTTGATGTAATATAATTTTTTTCTTTTCATTCAGGTGAAGCATGGAAATCTTTGGTTTTACCCTGGATTTGTTCAATATTCACCCAATACTGGACTCTCGATTGGGCTCATAGTTGGAGCTACTGTTGGTCCTCTAGTCGTAATCATTATTGTCATGGGTCTTGCTGGAAGGTTCTTGGTCAAACGTAGACAGAAAGCTATTGATCAACAGGTGGATGAGTTGGAACTTCTTGAAAAAAAGATTCAGAATCGTGCAGAAGAAGGTAAATATCACCAGTAACTAGTTAGCTCTGTATGACAGGAATGTCATGTCACTATACTACTAAATTGTACGTGTATGTTCTCAATGAACATGAAAGCGACCTACAAGAAGACTAGTTGATGCACCCTTTCATGTACCTGCACAGAAGTCAGTAGCACATTGAATCCAAGTCCGACTTAGGTTCCTTGTACTAAGATTTTATGTTATCTTTGACTTTTGTCGTTATACTCTTTAACTGTTATCTCAGGTAAAATGTTTTTAGATTGACTTTATACAATCTTGCTGTACTCAAATCTCTATTTTCAGGTGATTTGTACACTTAAACTATTTACAGGCACTGTCTTGCAGCATGTAGGTCCCTGTCATATCTAAATCCACTTACAGTCGATCAAAAGAAATCTGTTGTATCATTATTTTTGCTACAATTGATTTTACCCCACTTTAAATTGTATATTTCTTGAAGATATCTGTTGCACAATTGCCTAATCATCTTTTTATGATGTTTTTTTTTAAAACTTCCCTTCAGCTTACCACAACTTGCAGGTTGACATGACAGAAGTTGAAGACCAGGTGAAAGGTCTTGGTATTCCGTTTGTAAACACCCAGGACTATGCCCGAAACATGCTCTTCTCAGGTCTGGATATTCTCCCTGCTACTGCTGATCCAGAGGTCAGTGTATACATACATGTATCACATCTCTATCAGTGGCCACCTATCTATGAAGGCAACCTGTCTGGAGTGGCCATGTATTTTGTATCCCTCAAGAAAGAAATGTGTGTTGCAGGACATGTCTAAAAAAAGTCCACCTTTCTACAGTGTCCCTTTCTCTGTTTCCCTTAGGTGTCCTCCATAGATAGGTTTGATTGTCTTACATTAGGTGGTTGCTGTGTGATTTTGCAAATATGATGGACTCCTGCTACGTACATGCAGGAATAGCATTCTGACATTATACAAATAGAAAATTTTGTTCTATGGCAAAAGAACTATTATAGTAGAATTGATTTTCTTTTATGCAAAATATATTGTAGAATTTACAGAAGAATTGTATCAAAGTGTAGCAGAGTTATTGGTCACAAGAAGACTATCCTTCTGCAAATGAGAAGAAGCTTTTTCGATGCACATTATATTAATCTTAGGAACAAAGGAGCGAAACATGTTGATGCACATGCACATGTAAATTAAGCAACTTTTATCCAATGCCAGTAGATTAAGAGCTAAAAACATTCATTTCTGAAGTAGTTTTTAAAATGATTTACTGTATATGTATAGTACTTGGATGCAGATCTAGAGCGAGCAATGATCACATTCTCCAGACAGCTGAATAACCCTGACTTCCTTGTCAAGTACATTCAAGAGTTGGAAGAGAGGAGGAAATCTCAGAGGAGAGACCGGTAAATATACATTTCTTGTCCCTCTCCGTTAGTCTTGTCATTTCACGATAACAAACTTGACTGTACTGTGTATCGTGTAGGAGGTGTGTGACTGTATGGTGGTCAACTTGTTCCTGACGTTTTTTTTTTTGTGTTGGTTATGTAATCAAAGAATGATATTAAATTATAGCAGCAAATGGAATGTTGTAAATCTAAAGGAGCACAATTAATACATTTACCTCATAAATCAGAGCAAATATGATAAATACTGGGAAAATTGTTATTAATTCAAATGAGACAAATAGGACAATAATATCTTGTTATTTACGTCTCATTGCAATGTACATGTATATCAATGCAATCAAACAAAGTACATTACAAATTCATTGAAGGAGAAAAAGACTCTGATTATACTCTCCCGCAGTAAGTTTGAAAGAGGGCTGAGAAGTTGATAAACTGACGTTCTTGTTATTTTCAGAGTCAACATCGCGTCACTTATTACAGTTATTCTGGTATCAGAAGGGAACTTTGACTACTTCACTAAGTAAGTATTGATATCCTTGAAGGTCATTGATAATATGGATTTATTTTCATTTCGTCCTCATTTTGCACTGTGATATTTATAAGTTTACCTTATATTTGATATATATGTAGACGTGTATTGATTTAAAACCTTTAGACTGCACAGGCATACCCAGATTAAAAAGCACAGTACACTAGAATTCCTGTTGCGCTGGCACTCCCATTTCGGAAGTATATTTTATTCAATTACCCCCCTCCCCCCTCATTATTTGTTTATTTTGTAGTTATCATTTAGTTTATGGCAGAAAAAAAAAGATGTCAAATTAAAAGATTTTAGTCGTGCCGCAGCATGTCCTTTAATTTGCATGAGAATAATATGCATTTGTCACTCTCTACCCTTGTGTTTAATGGGTATGCTTGTAAAATGGAGTGTGGCCAGAATACTCCCCAGGGAGTGGGGCGCGTGCACTATCATGTTGCGATTGGCAACTGAATCTGGTGACATGGGTACTGATTTCAATGTAAAATGCTTAGAAATCAAGTATTAAGGGCTAAATGTGACTATTATTATTATTACATGTATTAAAGAAGGGAATTTAAATTATTTACAATGGAAGTACATCATCTCATGTATATTGTATCAGCTTGACTTTAAGGAATGCATATTGTGCAGGCTTATGTTATGTTTAATATCATTTTACTCATTTCCCTGTTGGCACATTGTTAGCATGTTTGAAGTGCTTCAAGTAGTACTTGGTATTAAATATAACAAATACCAACTTAAGAATTCCCTGTTCCCTTTTTAAACATTGCAATGAATAGGAATACAATTGGCTTTGCTGGAGCCTAAAAAAACAGTCAACATGTTGTTGTTTACATTGCTAAACTGGATTATATCTACTTTTTCCTCCTCAAGGATCCTCAAAAGATTATTGGAAGATCAGATCAGTGATGCATCAGATACCGGAAGACAACTCAAGTCTCTTTTTCGAAGGTAAGATGCTAAACCCATTCCTTTAACTTTTGTAACCTAATTGCTACTTTAGCATTGTCAAATAGATGATAAAGGGCACAGGCCTGGTGGCTGATCATTTCAACATGTTAGGTGTATGGCTCAATTTATTAAAATTATACATTTTTATTTCTTAGTGATCTCACTTTTTAACATCTGAAATATTACTAGAAATATGCATTCTGCTCTTGAAGTATTTGAATTCTAAGGAATATTTTATCTTTATTTTCTTCCAACTTTATCATTCAGATATTCAAAAAGAAGAATTTTTCAAATGTTATTTGCTCCACCTTGGCATCTAATATCTTTAATCATTAGTACATTGGACATATTTTTTATCATCTTTTTTGTTTATTTTTTGTCACAGAACTGAAACAATTATTGAAAAGCTGCTGGCCAACTGGTTTTCTCTCTGCATGTACCATTATCTTAAGGTGTGTTTGATTATCTACATATTTCATTTTAATATTGCTTTATGTACTTAATGTGTTATTTTAGACTAATGTTAAATAAATATATAATTGATACATGGTGAAGATAAGAGCAGCGGCTATATGTACCTCATAAATGTGCGGTATTTGATCTTTGATCACTGTTTATTACCAACCAAGTTCATGAAATTATTGCCTATGTGTATATTTATATATATATATATATATTGCGGTATTTGATCTTTGATCACTGTTTATTACCAACCAAGTTCATGAAATTATTGCATATGTGTATGATAAAATCATTTTTTAAAACTTGTAAAGCCTTACCTGTAGAATTTAACTTTACATTACATCTACATGTATATGAATGTATTTTGTTACCAGAAACATGTTGCCAAGTCACTGTACCTGTTATACCAATCCATCAAGATCCAAGTTGAGAAGGGACCCATTGATATCATCACTGGACAGTCTTATTTCTCACTCAACTTTGACTGTCTCATAGAGGAGGATGTTCCTTATGAAGAAATGGTACATGTACCTTACAGTTTAATCCTTACATGGGGATCCTTACTGGGATCGATAAACTCTAAAAGGGCGAGGGAGGGAGGT
>BEXV01002703.1:0-16908 GCA_003118195.1 Hemicentrotus pulcherrimus | reverse complement strand
TTTTTTATTTTTTGGGGGGGGGGGGGGGGGTTACGATCAAATTGTTGTTTTCTGTTCGTTATATTCTGCTCACCAAACCAACCTTATTGTGTGTCACTAGACAGGATGAATACAAGATTTTCATCTTCTCTTTTTTCTTTCACCCTTTTATTTTCTGCTATTCTCATTGGGACATTAGTTGAATGCCTTTCATGGTATTAAATTAATTGCAAATATTTTAGAACCTGTTTTCCTCTTGAATAACTTTTAAAATTTGCATTAGAATCAATAAATACAATATCCAGGATAAATTCTCACAAAATGTTGATGTATGGTTTGTATGAGATGTTACAATGCAATTCTTTTGATATGTTTTTGTTGTTGATAGATTCCAGAAGATCACCTGCAGGATAATGGTAATCCATCAAAGACCAAGTTAGATAAGGAATTCTCAGCGCCACATTTGCTAGTTACAAAGGTTTGCATCTTGGTATTTGTAGTCATTTATTTTGGTATTAATTTCACTAAAAATGTGATGCAACATGCATAATTGCATACAATATATAAAACTAGATAAAATATGAAAACAATAACTGACTCATAAAATTGATTAAATGCTTTATATTTATTGTTTCAAATTATGCATACCATTCAAATACCTATTGCAATTTTTCATATGTTTAAGAAAAAAGGATTATCATCACAAAAGCCATGTAAGTTTATAAACTGATAATAGAAAAAATTCCTTTTCTTTTTATGGTGTGACAGAAAACCATTGAGCCATTCCTGAATCAGTTCCTGGCAGCAGTGTTTGAGAATCCAGATCTGACACCTGTTACTGTTAAGAATTTCTTTGATTTCTATGATGGAATGGCTTCTAAATACTGCCCTCATCACCCACAAGACTATTCAGAAGCCTGGAAGAGTAACAGGTGAGGTGTTTCAAATTCCTGATTTTCCTCAAATATGACAAAAAAATCATTCAAATTTTCACACCATTGAGTCAATTTGTTATATTAGAAATTGTTATAATGATCATGTTGAATGTCTAGGCCTACATACATGCACAGAATGCCTTATCTACAAGTAAATGTAACTAAAATCTATCAAAAGCATATGGGAAAATGAATTCAAGATGTATGTTAGAAACTTCACATACATGAATATTGTCAAGCAGTGAATCTACCATAACATCAAGACCTAGCATGTTTTTTCATGTATGATATCCATATCATAATTGAATTATATAATGTACTTTTGTAGAAAGTCCAAGGTCAATGGGGTAAAACCCTTCAAAATTCTATCCTTATTGAAAGCATCAGCAATAGAAGAATTGAACATTGTGAAATCTTTGTTCATGTACATGTATGTCAAAATATTTGAAAGCTTGTGGTATCTCATTTGTACTTTTGTAGATATAGTCAGATTAGATATGAAGACAGGCATTCATTGCATGTTATTGAATGTTTTTCTGATTTCTGTTCAGATCACTGATAAACTTTGAGTGTGATACAAGAATATATTACTCGAGCTATGACAATATTGGATGAATCAAAGACGAGTGATGTATTGTAATAGCGAAAGTAATATATTCTTGTATCACCAAAAACAAAGCCATACAATATTCTGACTAGAGAAATAACAAAATTTGACTTACCTAGGTAAATATTGCTTTATTTTCATGTGATATCAACATGAAATCGATATTGATATTTAAAGTTCCAGGATGACTGAGCAATACAAAAGCAATATTGGTCAGTCATCCAGGTACTGCGCTAAAGATATTGAATACACTGATTTAGTGTACCACTTGGAAGCCTTATATAGATAGTACTAAATTTTATTGCCCCATTCTGTATCACGGTACTGTAAGCCTTCCTCAGCATTTACTGGGTAACCACTCTGACTCACCCATCATACATCTTTGACATGCGTCAGCATGTTAGCCAGTATACAGAAACGCTCTGATCAGCTCTGATCACGTTCAGCTGATCAGAGCGTGTCTGCACTGGCTAACATGCCTTATATAGATAATTCTAAATCTTATTGCCCCATTCTGTATCACGGTACTGTAGCCTTCCTCAGCACTACTGGGTAACCACTCTGACTCACCCATCATATATCTTTGACATGCGTCAATCACGTTCTGCTGATCAGAGCGTGTCTGTCCTGGCCAACATGCTGGACAATGCCTGTAAGAAGATCATCCCAGAGAAAAATCAAGTAAGTTATCTGCACAGTGATATGTATGATTAGATTGTTTACAAGCATCAAACATGAATATGAACAGATATTGAAATGGATGTGCAAGTAATATGTACAGGGAATTTGTTGATAATACATGATAAGCTTCGTTTGTACGAACCTTCTATAATGAACCATGACTTTAGTTACTTTGTATTCTAATTAAATTTAGATAAATCTAATGTATAACCTCAATCAAAATCAAGATTTCAAAATGTATTAAATGACTTTACATTTTTTTTAAATGATTGTAAAATCTGTTGATGATGGTTTTGAATTGCTTAAAATTTTCTGGAGCAGATTCAAAATCATTTAAAATCATTAAAAAATAATGTAACATCCTTAAATCTGCATTAATTCTCAGTGAAACATGTATTTAGAAAGGTATCAACAGAATCACTTTTGCAACCAAGAAGAACAAAATCTTTATGGATGGGCTTGGTGATCATCAAGATTATAAAGTGATTCTTCTCTAGACCCCTCCCTCGTTAATGATGTTTTCTTATGACATGATTTCCTATGCAGGACTCGTCCCTGAATCGAGTGTTATTTGTCAAGGATCTTCCAAGATACATCAGAACTATCAGTGATTACTACAAGAACCTGGCTTCTCGTTCAGAACCAACACATATTGAGCTGCAGGGAGAATTCAATAGGCTTGGACAGGTAGGTCTATGTGACTTCTCTAGTAGGTCTCTAGGATGTTAAGGTTCATGTGTGAGGAAATACTAATACCTCATCATTTCACACTTACATTTACTGGTTCTCCATAGATCTCATTTGTAAGCACATGACTTTAACATTTTTAAAGGTCTCATTTCAGTAAAGCAGTGCTTTTTAAAGTCTGGACCGCAGTTGAGGTACTGCATAGTAGGAAAAATTTCTGCGCTGTGCGTGGCAAAAATGAACATACTACCATAAATTGTCTACTGTACACAATACAGATTTGTCACTTTGTGAATATATGAAGAGTTAGTAATCGTTCAAAAACCATTTGAGACATAGATATGAAACTTCATGGACAAAATCTTTATGAAACACTCTATCAATATGATAAGTTTAAGAATTTTTTGTCATTTCATGGCTGAGATTCCAAGGGGACACAACCCCTCCCCACCCCTCAAAATAGGGTTAAACCGTATAAATCCTCTACTGTAAATTTTACGAGTAGATTGTCTGAACAGTTGCATTAATTTAATGCTCCATTTGTGCGTACGTTAACTGGTTTAAGGAGCCTTATTACCATGACACGATACCACTTTTCCCACTGATATACCCTACAATACATGCATACCAAATTTTCTATAGTTGACTGTCTTAACTCTTGAAATGAAGGAACGTGTAAAGACCAGTATGTATAATATCACAACTTATATGAATGGAAATAATTGACTTAGCAAACTAGATTTGCCCATTATTTCGGACCTTTTAGCTTACATGGAAATCACATCTGGACTGTCAAGGAAAAAGTTTGAGATCCCCTGGGAACATAATTGCCTTGCGCTTTCATGTTGAAAAAAAGAATGCTACCATTAGTTTGTGGCATGAATTATAAGTTGATCATTATAAGTTCAAGATGCATTTGTAATCCTCATTTAGGAGAGGAGGAAAGACATTTATCACTTTCAGTCTTGGTATTCCACATTAAGAGCACCATCTTCAAGCTATATTATTATTACCGGAGTGTTGGCTCAGTCAGTAGAGTGTCCGCCTCACAACCGGGAGGTCGTGGGTTCGAACCCCGGCCATGTCATACCAACAGACATAAAAAGATGGGAGTTGTTGCTACCTTGTTTGGTGTTCAACAATAAGGGATAGAGCAACGTCGATCTGGCTCTGCTCAGTGGCTGCCAGGCTCACGATCAATTGTGCAAAAAGAATTTCCGTTTCGGTTTAATAAAATTTGGAGTGGACTATAAGGCTTTTGTTATTATTATTATTATTATTATTATTATTATTATTACGATTAGCCATCCATAGATTTTCACTAAAATTTTTTGCAATTTCTCTATTGTTGTTTACTTTCAAGTTTTCAACAATTGAAAGAGAACTCGTTGTTATACCTATGTTTATAAGTAGCATTTTGCTTAAGAGCCATGAATTATTACATGTCATGAACATACGTAATAATTCAATTCCTTTCTATTCATTTTCTTCCAGGAATTCTCTGGTCTTTTCAGCCGTGTTGGAACCCTGAAATTGCTCTATGACTTCACCCATCACGACACTGCCGGCTTAGTAAGTGAATAGCTTCATTTTAACCGACCAGTTTATGGATAGCACATGTCCCACATGACCCCGAATATCCACAGATCTTCAAAACATGAAGAGGTCCCACTTTGTACATCTTCAAATAATCACTCCCACATCGATGGAGGTGCTACATAAATAGCCGTTGTTCCCCTTTTCAAAGAATACTTCCATCTGTGTATTATGGAGTTCACTGCTTGTGTATAAATGAATAATAATTCAATCTTTTAATTACATTTAAGTGTAACTTATCAAGGAGTTTCCTATCTAAAATCTTTCAAAGACTCATACCTGTTCAATACTTCCATAAATATGGATCTGTCTATAATGTTGATAACATTTTTCCTTCTTTCATGTTCCACAGCTTGATTCAATCACAGAGATGATGTGAGCAGAACCATATGCAGCTTATTTCCACCCGTAGATGATGTGAGCTGAACTATAAGCAGCTTATTTCAAGTGTTCAATGGTCATAACTTGTATTAACACACACAAAAGTGAGCTATAATGGAAAGATGCCTAAAAGGCACAATTTTGATAATACATGTATATATGTATTATCTAATTTGAAAAGGGGCATGCTATTTGTTTTCCGTTTGACAAATCTTACCAAGAAAAAAATATTTAAATTCCAGATTTTTCGCGTTATTGATTTAATGTTTTGATGTAAACATTTATTCATTTTTATATATTTGTTCTCATTTGCTATGTTTTCTTTATATATATATATATATATGTGTGTGTTTTTGAACGCTTTAGAAAAATATAATTGTATGTTTGATGTAAACTTGCATATTTAGTCTTTGGACTTTTTGACAAGTCTTGAATAAAACCTCATTTGAATTGAATTGAAAAGAATCATCATATGTAAAAATCTCATCAATTATATGCATTTGCTCAAAATTTGTTCAAAATTTGTTCTCAGGATTGTTAAAGCCTGATAGAGAAAACTTGAACTCTGTTAATATTTTATGAATTGAAATCAATCTGAAATATCCTCTTAATATACAAATTAATGAATTATGCATTTATTATAAATAATGCATCCATCTTTAAGTGTAACACAAAGAATATGTTGCGCTAATTCTTGAATACTGTGTGAGTTTCATTTATATGTTAGTATTCCTATGTCTTCTCTGTTAGGAACATAATATTTCATGTATTACTTCAGTTCAATGAATAAAACATGTTAGGCTTCCACTAAGATATTGATTAATTGTGATGAAACGGTACTGTACAATTTTTAATATGAAGATATAAAGGTAAAAATGTAATATGTATATATGGACATCCATGTTAAATTTTTGCAAAAAACACATTATTACAAATTAATTAATTACATGTGTTGCTTGAAATGATCTAATTAACTGCATGTACGTGGTTACAGCTTTTGTGTTGCTTGTTTTATTCTCTTTGTGGCATTAAGGAGCATCTTGGCAAAATATATTGCATACATTTAGATGTAAAATTAATCTTTCATATTCTCAGTGTCAAATATTGTCTAGTAAAAACTAACAAGCAAAAAGAAATAGTGTACATGTTTGCATGTAGCTCACTTGGTAAACTTGGAGATTTTGTTTTTTTGCGCAATATTTTGTGTATGTGATCAATCACTAATTACATTCACAATGTATATCTCAGTTGTGAAATTTTGACCAATTTTGAAGGATCATGATCTGTCATATGCATCGCTATCTATTTTATTCTTCAGATCACCTAAGAACACAATCTATCCCAGAAATGTCAATATACTGTCTACATTGTATGGTGATAAAAAAGGTGATTTTTAAGGTTATCCTGCAATTGCTCCATATTCTCACATTATAACAAAAACTTACCTTATATACTTGCTTTGAATTGTGTGAGATACAGCTCCTGATTTTCATTTTTGTTTCGTTGTATAACTGTTCTTTCAGCACATGAGGGATAAGTTGTAGGCACCTTGATGTTTTAGGCTGGGTGGCCGGTGTGTGCACCATGAGGTGATGTTCATTATAACTCAGAATATTATATATGAATCTGGTTTCTTTCCTGGAATATACATGACATTATTCTGTATGGTGTATTAATGTATGAAGCTATTGTCAACTTCTAACAGATCTAAATGATCCCAAATTTGTCCATGATATCATAAGCAGCAATGAATTCATTTATTATAGTAACTCTTAATTTGTTATAGTAAGAAACTTGGATAACACCTTAAAGGATGAGATATATCATTTGCATGCACACATACACTATATTATGTGTATAAACCTTGTGAATATTAAAGATGTAGTCTGTCTTACCTGTTGTTCCTTTACAATCCCTATTACGGTATTTGTAATTATAAACATTTTTTTTTTTTACTGTGAGCAATAAAGCCAAAGATAATTCAACCTAGTATCATGTTTTGTAAAGGATTATAAAGAAAGGAGAGTTGTGGTAGGATTTAATTGTGAATATAGATTGTAGTATAAATCAAATAATATTATGTTCATTTTCAGTTTATGTAGCAATTGTTGAGTCCAGGAAATGTCAAGTCTTAAATAGGAAATTGTTTTTAAGGATAATACTGCAATTTAACCCTTGTAATAAATTCATTTGTGTGAAAGCAGAATAATAAGATAAACATAATGGCGAAGTTTGAAATGAATCGGAACAATAACAAGAAAGTTATGAATGTATGAAATATGAAGTCATAAAGTCTCTGTGAATCGCAAATTAGCAGTTTGCTTTGTGGTTGCGCACTGACGTAGCCACGGTTAATTCTCCTGTTTAGTGTTAACAAATGTCATTCATTTTAGTTTTCTCCTAAGTGCCTTTACCCTTGGAGCATTACTCAAAATATATTATGGATAGCATATTATTATAGGTCCCCTGAAGAGAAAATAACCTGGGTCATATATTTTGGGGGAAAAAAAATGAAATTTTTACTCATTTTGTTGTTGGAACAAATGGGGAAAGTTGTCAGGCACTACATCACAGAGACGTTACTGATTCATCTTATTTGAAAAGTCTATACTTAAAATGATTAAAACTTTAAAAAAAGTTACCATTTTATGTCCTTTCACCAGCCTACTTTTCTGATTTTTCTCCTCTCCTCTTGTCTTGTATAATAGTTGTTTGATATTAAGGTTGGATTTTCCGTAAAGTCTACATTCTCTCTAATAACATGGAATATTTTTGTCACATAAAATTTGTTATTCTGTAAATGTGAATATCTATTTAGCTCAAGGTATGCTCAGAAAGGAAAAAGGATTTATTGTTAATTGTAATCATTTATGCACTTTCTGATAAGGACATTATCTTACATTGTATTTGGGAAGGACTTCCTATGCATTCAAGACAAATATGTTTGTATACAACTTGCCAAGTACTTTTGAAAAAAATACATTACATGCACTATTTTGATTTATCATTTTTAAAAAATAAAAATTTCCACTGCTGAATAATCTTCAATGTAAATATTATTTTTTTTAAATGTAATTAATTTTTTGATTGAAGACATATATTTTTTAAGAAGTGAGATTCTGCTATGTATTGCTATTGAATAAATTCCATTTCTAATACATTTTCTTGCTTTTGTGTACAAAGTACTATGCATACTTAATGATGATATGTTCTTGTTGAACCAACTCAACCTCTCTTTATTCAAGAGATTCCAGGTGATTGTTTATGGGTACTCATTGTTCCATGTGTTGTCGACTCAAATTCTTCCCTAGCTTTAACTTCACACACGTAAACTTAAATTTTCACTGTGTTCATAGAAAGTTAGTTAAGCTATTAAAGATACAGACAACTATTACGGAGTTTATAGAGCAGGAAAAGATGCTAAGCAGGTTTTCGAATACATCATTTCGAGGAATTAGAAATGAATATGATTGTGAGCAGGTAAACCTGACGTGTGTTTGGCTATTGGGTTTGCATTCAAAATGAAAAAGCTTGGGAAGAGTTTGAAGGTTGTAGGAATTTTGAAGAAAAGATTAATCCAATTATGTTTAACAATACAAATTTCTATTAGAAAAGAAAACGATTTTTGATAAAGACCATGAATACGTTAAGGTGACGGCGATCATGACCGAACATGACCTGAAGGAAGCACAAGTTTAAGTACAACGAGAATATTGTTTTCATGTGTTTCTTTTAATAACGAGGGCAAATATAATGCCAGCAGAAAATTTAAGATAGTAAGGGTATTGGCATGTGAGGAAAAAGAAGGGGAAACATCTGTGCTCGAGGGTTTTTCAATGATTTGCGAGAAATCTGAGGGTGTACGCCCCTGTCCGAAATAAGTATTTGCCCCTATTTTCTGTTACTATTTATTTCCCTCCAATTTTCATACAATGGAATTCTTGCATAATCATCACTTGAAGTGACCCGGTAACATCGTTGAAGGTTGATGAAAAACTGCCTATGTTTTGTAATGAACCGTTACTTATTATATTCCTTTTACTCTCCTAGCCCTTAAAAATCCTGGAGAAAAAAAAACTCAAACCACAAAGATATCTATGGCTTTCTTTGAAGGCGTCAATGTGCGACACTCTCTGAATTTTACTAACCATTTTTCATGAAAATAAGACATAAAGCAGGCTTTAAAAAATCCTTCAACACGTTTGGTATAGAATATGGAGCAAGTGACGATTTACATTCACCTAAAGTTCAATTTAATTATAAACGTGTGGATGGGAGAATTTAGGAATCGATCAGATTAGTTTTTCAAAATTTGTACCATTAACAATTAATAGCCTGTTTTCACTAAAAAATGTCAGATTGTACATCTAGCATTGAACTCACTACCTTAGCACCATGTTCTCTCATCTGAACAATGTTACCAATCCCCTTTAAGTCATGTTTGCAAGTGATACTGACGTTTTTCACTGGCCAAAATCTGGCACAAGTGGATTTTGATATGCATTTTCAAAAGAATGTTGCTTTGTAAAGCGGGCATGGGCTAAACCAATCATAAACATCATAAACATATTACTACTACTTTATGAAGAGCAACAAACTATTTCACACAGCTCATTATTTCCTCATAATTTTCGTTTGTTTTCGTGTTTCGTTCTTTTCTGGGACGCGTATACATCCATGTATGACTCCTTTGGTATTACCTCTGAATGTGAGTCATTTAAAAAATATGAAAGATAACTATAAAGTGTCATTTACAGAACAATTTGGCTTTGAGATTTTGCGGGGAAGCATACTACTAAAGTACGAGGAGACCATCTTGTCTGAATGGCATTAAATTTGCATCCATGCATGAACCTGTACTTCTGTAAACCCGTTTTAAGTACCATTAATCATAACTATATGATTACTAGGCCTACATTGTATTGGGATTAAATCAGTGTGAATTTCAGTGGCGCAGGTGAAGATCACTAATGGGTGATAAACTTAGAGGCAATACCAAGTTTTGGTATGGGGTCATGAGTTTGGTTCAAATGAACACATTGGAAGGATATGCGATCCTTACGTATACAATATTCCTACAAATTTGACTCGCCATTCAGACTTCTGCTTCCGATTTCTGTTCGTATTACCACAGATTTCGATGAGATATATATTACTCCGATGAAACAACGCTAGTAAATTTTCGTGACACCACATGATTAGCTTTGAAGGTCCCTGAACTATTTCACTAAAACACTCAATCCTATTATTTCGTTAATTTCCTTTTCCACGGTATGAAATGAAATAATGTCTCCAAAGAGTTGATCGAAGGGTGTAAACCATGAGAACGAAGCCACTTTCCGTATGTAGGGGATGCAGTGGTAGATCTTCATTTAAACACGAATATTGCCTGGAAACGGTGAAGAAGAATAACCCCAGGAAAATAGCCAAAGTGCGTTGTGCTGTGGGTTCAAGCTGCAGGGGGCTGAAAGGTGGAAGAGGTGGGAAGCCATTTAAGATGTTCTGTTGTTATCAGGACAACTACTCCTGGGCTATGCTCCAGCTCCGGCCATGATTTTGGGCGCCTCCATAAAGGTCGACTGATCTGAAAGTCAGATGCCGGAATCCCCCTCCCCCTTTTAGGTTGGGTAGATCGAGAGGGCCTGCTACAGTTTTTCCCCCATCCACAAAAGTAACTCGCGATAACCAAAAGTACATGTGAACTTTAAAATAAAAAAGGAGTAAATATATAGAATATACATCAAGACACGTGTCAATTATAAGAAACCCATTTTTGTTCTTCAATTGGTAAAATGTAAGGTTAAGTAGGAAAATAGTCATGTAACGTACTTGCCAAAGTGTGAGTATTTGTGATGTATCGGCCTTTAATACAAAAAGAATGCAATAATGCAATAAATTGTCAAAAATTCATTGCATTTTCCCCCGGCCCCCGACAAGAAAAAATTCCTCGGTAGGGCCATGCATTATGGTTTAAGGCATGGCCACACAGAGGAACTTTTCCTGTCGGGGGCCGGGGGGAAATGCAATGAATTTTTGACAATTCATTGCATTTTCTTTGTTTTGGGGGATTCGTGGGGCCGGCCGCGTACCCTTGCAACCACTGCGTGCAGTCATGATTCAGGGGCTTAGCAATAGCCTCGTTACTGTGAGGCCCCAGGATAAAAATCGTGTCGATCAGCTATATTAGTGCCCTTTTGTGAGGCATTAATCCTCATTACTGTCAATTATGACTTAAGGACGTAGATTCCCTAGCTGATTAGCATAGTAGCATACATATGATTAAGCAGTCACGCAAAACAAACACTCGCAAATTGATATTCAATAAAATCTGAGAATGTATGGCATTATCTAAATATATTAGAGATAAATTAATTTTTAAAATCCTTCCCTAAACTGGGGTAAAAAACAATTATTCCACCATTAGGACCAACAGTGTACATTACATTCACAACAAACGGCATCGGAGAGGTAAAGTACTCGCAACAATAATGCTAACCGGAAGTTTTCTGACATTTAAAAAAAAAAACATCCTCGTTCGATATATTTCTGTACACTGTATAGATAGAAATGGTTTATTAAAACAAGATCATCGCAGCCCACGGCCGAATTGCGATCCATTTCACAAAGATATAATACAATTGCAATTCAAATTCAATTGACACAAAATATTACATCAATCAAAAATCAAACATAAAAGACATTTCATAAAAATTCATTAATCAAATTCAAATTGTTGTTAAAAAAAGAAAGAGAAAGGGAGATGTGTAGAGAGAGAGAGTTAGAGTGATGAGAAAGAGAGAGAGAGAGAGAGAGAAAGAACGAGAACATGAACTGTGAAATTAAATATATATATATATATATATATTAGCATTACATTTTATTAAGAAGGTTTATAAAGTACATTATATTCACAACAAACGGCATCGAAAAGGTACTCAAAACGTGAATGTGATAACGTGAGTAAATACAAGATGTATGCTCCCCTTTTTAATTCGTTGTTACTGCTCGAGTAGTTCAAGTTTGAACCCACCTTAATATTTATTTAAACATTGAACCTTTGAACTGTGCCATGGTGTTTACTTAGGGTGCAACGAAGCTTGCAATTCTATTGCAATAATTTACGACAAAAATTGTTTAGACACATTACTTCCTCGTTCGATATATTCCTATACACTGTAGAGTATATTACATTCACAACAAACGGCATCGGAGACTTATTAGGTAAGGAACATGTTTATGGGGTTTTATTCATTTATATTGTTGATTTGATGTTTTATTGTTGATTAAAGTCATTATTGGTAGGCTTACATGATTATATTTTTTGCATAATAACATTACACACACGATAGCGACTTCTTTCATAGAATCAACTCAAGGGAATTTCCAATACCCCATTGTACATCTATATCCTATAGAAATCAAGTTCGGAATTTACAATGCGGTCATTTTAAAGTTCGAATATCTCAATACGCCGGATGAGGCTATTGAAATTGCCTTAAGTTGATTTTCAAAAGTCTTTACGATAATGTTCACATTGACCATCAACTCAATCTCCATCAATACACAACTAATCATCATACATCATATCACTCACATATTTCATGATTAACTCTTTGATATACATTAAAATATAAACTCAATGAAACTCTTAAAAACGCGCTGTAAGTCAAGTGACTTTTAAATGGAACTCATCATCTGGGTAATTTTACATTAAACATCTCTTAGGTTCATCTTGTCAAACTACCAAGGATCGAATAAAAGAGGCGATCATGCCACCAGCAGATGTTTTGAAGCTAAGCGACATGCTCTTCTGCTTGCTTCTTATCATTCCGTCCATCTACTCAGCTCCTCTCTCCTCCTACCTGGTATCATCCTTTACCAGTCCTGACCCCACCCTGCCATTCAACCACATCACCATCAACGACATCACTGGAGATGTCTATATAGGAGCAAGGCAGAGACTCTATCAACTCAACTCAGACCTGATTCTCAAACACTCTGTGGATACTGGACAATGCTCTTCTCCAAATGAAGATAATGTCAACAAAAATAAACTCCTTGTGGTAGCTCCATCACCTGAGGACAAGCTCATCACATGTGGTGGTTGTGATGGCCACTGTGAGACGAGAAGCCTGACTAATATATCAGATGATGTAGTGAGATATGATTCTTCTGATGCTCAACGTGTTGTGACAACATCAGATGCACCCACTGTTGGAGCTGTTGTTTTAGGTGCTGACTTTGTAAGGAATGGCGAGGGTACTGTAGATGGTGGATTGTACTTATTCACAGGGATCAGTGATGCATCATTTAATATTCGATTTGTCTCAAAGCACAGACTAGACCTGAGACGTGTAAAATATGTATCACCACCGGAATCTTCTACCACACAGAACATTTGTAAAAATTTGATCACATACATGGAATATCTCTACTATTTCATCTCAAGGGAAGATTCTGTATACTTGGGGCGACTGTGTCGTAATTCATTAGACATACAATTTGCATCCTACACAGAGATAGAACTACAGTGTGGATCTCACAATGTGATCCAGTCTGCTCATATCGGACCAGCAGGATCCCAGTTAGCTGACTCATTCAGTATTGAGAGTACTGATGACCTTCTGTATGCTGTATTCACAAGTGGGAGTTCATCTGCCCTTTGTATCTATAAGATGAGTGATGTCCAGCAGAGCTTTGAAGATGCTGTTTTGGGATGTATTCAGGGAGACGAAAACGAGTTAGGAACAACAAACGACTACTTTCAAGACAGCTTTTGTAACTCAGTAAGTCAATCAAAGTTCGAAGTATAAACGAGGATTATCAGAGTTTGCTGCAGTTTTCCTGTGCATACTTAATATAACTTACATTGAGTTGAGTTAATATGATTTGATTTGATTTGATTTAATTTGATTTGATCTGATTTAATCTGATTGATTTATATAACGTAATATGATTTGATAGATTGGATTGAATTGCAATATCTAAACATGGTAACCCCTGCCTATTCTTTTTTGGAGAGCATAACGTCAATTAAAGGTTACATACACGAAGCAAATCTTATATTCAAACATTAAAGGGACTTGGTAACATTGTTCAGATGAAAGGAAATGGTGCTAAGGTAGTGACTTCAATGATAGATGTACTAAAGATAATCTGAAAGTTTGAAAGTGAAAACAGACCATTAACGATAACAAATGGAAAAAATGATCTGATCGGTTCCTTAAAGGTATTACAAAGTTTTGGGAAATTTTGAAAAATGGTTGGATAGTGATTCTTTACAATTTTGATATATTTAGATGCCCCTGTGAATGTATCAAAATCACTAGAAATTTTAGACCCTAAAACACTTCTGCTTTCGAGAAAAACCGAATATAAAGATTTATCGGTGCTCCCGATAAATATTGATAAATTTCAAAAAGCTCCTACGGCCGTATAATGGTAGCTGCGACCATGAAAATCTCAGAATATGTAGATGTGGTACATAACTTCCGAACGGGAATAGCTGATCGGTCGATTTTAGTCAATAAACATTGTTTTATAGCTTAATAAATATCTTGACCTTGAGAGGATGCTATTCAACATGAAGTGTTTATTATTTACAATTTCATAACTTTGGAGTCGATTTCGACCGCGACAACGATCACTGAATAATATATGATAGCATATGCTTCGAATATGTTCATTTGAACCAAATTCATGACCCCCATACCAAAACTTTGTATTACCTTTAATTCTCCCAACTATATCATTACAATTTAATAACATTTTAGGTGAATGTAAATCGTCACATTGCTCTATAAACTATTCCAGACAGATTGAAAGATTTTTAAAAGCCTGTCTAAATGCCTTATTTTCATGGGAAAACGGTTGGAAAAAGTCAAAAATGCGTGGGAGGATTTCCTGTTAGAGGGTATTGCACAGTGACACCTTCAAAGAAGAACATAAATATTTTTGTGGTTTGAATTTTTTTCCCCCGGATATTTTGCATGTTAGAGGGTTAGTACAGTAAAAGGATATTCCTGTTTTCACGAAGTGACGGTAGTGAGGAAAGTCTGCACGCAAGTTGTATGCGATTTTCATTCACTACCGTCACTTCGTGAAAATAGGGACGTGTAAATGAGTAACATTTCGTACAAAAATTGCGCAGTTTTTCATTAACCTTCAACAATGTTACCGAGTCACTTTTAAAATACTGATGTTCATGACCTTGTTTAGATAGAAGATGAAATAGGATATGGATTTCTTGTTTTCTAAAAGTAGAATATTAACTGAATATTATATATTTAGTCATTCTTGTAGTATTTTGTGGAGATGCACTGAATTTGCACATTAAAAAATGGGAAAGGGTAATCATCAAGCTTACATTTTAAGAGTTTTGGATTACTATTGATTTGAAAGTAACAAAGCGTTATACCAAGGAGTTAGGTGTACAATTATCATTTAATCTGATTTAATGCATATGCTAATAATCGTATCCGGACACCTACCGGCCCCTGGACATCCAGACCCCGGATAAGCACACCTAATCAACTACCCCCTACGATAACAACCCCCTAGGATAGTTGTCATAGGGGGTAGCTGTCTGGGGTGGTTGTCTGGGGGTGGTTTTCCGGGTGGTAGTTGTCCAGGGGTAGTTGTCCGGAGGTAGTTGTCCGAAGGGGTAGTTGACCGGGGGTGGTTATCCGGGGGTAGATGTCCAGGGGGTAGGTGTCCGGATACGGNATAGAGGGTGGTTGCCCTAGGGGGTATTTTCCCTAGGGGGTAGTTGACTAGGGTGGTTATCCGGGCGGGGATAGATGTGCAGGGGGTAGCAGGGGATAGGTGTCCTAGAACTGTAAAAATATCCCTTTCAATTTCTGATTCAAATCAGAAGAAAAAATATCTTTGTTGCAACTTGAATGAGAAAACGTAAAACCCTTTTTTGTCTAGTATTTGGAGCAGTATCCTGGAGCTTTCCCTCTGCCAGCCTCTGCTTAGCACACATCAAACTAGATTAGGCAATTTATTTTGTAAACAAATGTTTCTCACTGATGATATTGACACACACATTTTTACAATAACCCAGGCCCCTCACAATACGAGTTTGGACATCACTCGCTCATATTGACTTGTTACACAGATGAGTAAATTGATTACATTTTCTCTCTTTGCCTTATCCATCATCAATTCTTCTGTCATGTTCCCCATCTCCATAGAGAGGGCACCATGTTAGGACTGTCGTTGGAGATGATTTTATTAAAGTTTACGTGCTCCATTTTTTTTGCTGACATTTGGCTTTCTCCTCACCAGATTCAGTCCGGTACAGTTTATGATGAAGATGATGACATATGAATCTATACCAGTATGCTAGTGGAATGCTTCCCCTCTCTGCCTAATCAACCAGCAGCACTTATACCTCATCTGCCATAGGAAAACAGCTGGCTATTATTTTAAGCTTTCATTCTAGATTTGATATAGTCAAGTATACAGCCTATTACGAAGAAGAGTAATACTTCTCTTTATCGGGATACCAGTGGAATGGTTTCCCTTTCTGACACATTACAATTACCTGTATCTTTCTCCCTCCATTGTGACACTTTCATTGCCATTATCTCTCCTTATGTTCTTTTTGCAGTTTCCTGACACATACACTCCACCAAATACAACACAGTGTACAGCTTATATTGAAGAAGATGGTAGAGGACAGACTCTCTACCGGTATGCTAGTGGTACAGTTCCCCTCTCTGCCTCACCCATCATCACCATTCCTCATGTGATACCCACCTCCATTGTGACGACCATAGAGAGACATCACACTGTGGCATTCATGGGAGATACACAAGGATACCTACATAAGGTTAGTCATATGCATACAGGTGAATGATAAAGATAAGGTATTAACTGGACAGATACAAAAATCTAACTCTATTAAGAAGACGATGTTTTGACTTGTATAGGATTAGGAATATGAAAAGTATCTGAATTCAGGTAAAATTTGCACCACCCATAGGAAAGAAATGAGCCTGCCGCATACTTCTGCGGCAGACTTGCCGCAGACAG
>BEXV01002702.1:8898-41667 GCA_003118195.1 Hemicentrotus pulcherrimus | reverse complement strand
CTCTCTCTCTCTCTCTCTCTCTCTCTCTCTCTCTCTCTCTATCTCTCACCATTTCTTGATAAATCGATCCTCAACAGAACAGAATATAACCACAATTCATATTCCCTAAATAGTCTTTTAGATTTGAAAGAAACAGATAAATGATAAACATATTTATATATACTCCCACATCAATTGTTATATTGACTTTCAATCTTCCAATAAATGGATAAATCCACAATAAGCTGTAACTTGAAAATGCTTCATAGTTTGTTCAGTTGACTGATGATAGTCACTGTAAATTAATACAAATTAATTTATATTCATATGCACAATTTTTACATAAGAAAAATATGACAAACAATGCAGTATCAATCAAGTCACCAGACATTTATTTGGAAACAAATAAGAGAGTTAGAGTCTCTTCAAAAGATAAAATAAAAACATACCATTGGCAGTTCCTTAAATTAGGCCAAAATAGAAGTAAAATTTAACATTTCAAATTAACATATAAAGAGAGCTCAGATCACTATGAACATGATTGACAAAGAAAGTGGACAAAATATACAGTTCCTCAGGTAGACAAAGGAACATCCTTCACTGCTATTATATAAAAATGTGTAGAACAGGTGAATATGCATGTGACACCTGCTCTACATATTTTTTACATTAATTGCAGTGAAGGGATGTTCCTTTGTCTATCTGAGGAACTGTATATTTTGTCCGCTTTCTTTGTCAGTCATGTTCATAGTGGATACTGGTTGAAATCACACTTGATCCTGTTATACAATAGATTGATAGCTCTCCATTATATGTTTCAATATTTACTCATTATTTTGATATTTTTATAATCATATTCATTTAATTCATCTCAATATCTGGCAAGATATTATAGGACAAAGGAAACTAGGCTGGTGTGTAATGTGCGCACCATGAAGTGCTAGAAGATTGTAGAGATGTTGTGGTCTTGTGGATAAATCATCAGACTGCAGATTACAAGGTACTGGGTTCAAAACCCAGCCCAACACTAACTTCCTTCGGCAAGATTTTAATCTACATTTGCCACTCTCCACTCAGGTGTTTAATGGGTACCCAGTAGGATGCTAAAGTTTATGTAGTGTGCTCAGCATTGTGAGCGTCTGTAAAATGATGCCTGGCTGGAATGCTCAGGGCCGAGTGGAGAATATGTATACATTGGGTTGGGGCAAGATGCCCAGGGTAATAATATATCTTTAAAGCGCTTAGAGACATCATTGGTGTATTAATTAAGTGCTATATAAAAACGTAATATTATTATTGTTATAAGTGGGGATTTCTACTCCCAGCTCAAGAATTAATTGCATAGAAAATTTCTCTTCTTCATGATTTTCATGAATGATACTTCAGGTTTAGAATTGTAAATTCATTTAAATAAAGTACATGTTCAATAAATAAAACGAAATCACTATACGGTAAGTTAATCTACTTATTAACATATAAATATACAATTTTTTTCCAGAAAATATGGACAATATCATCATTCATCAATTTGTTACTAGACTATGCATGGAATAGATTGGACAGATATTGATACAAACGGAAGCCATTTGACTAATTCAGACCTATCATCTGATATACTGACAGTCTCAATAGAAAATTAATTGGACGGTTTCTGCTAATATAATACAAGACATATTATTACACAGTCAGAAAATGGAAGGAATTTTGTTCTGCATAATTCTGTAATCACTGAAATTCACTGCACCAAAACAAAAGAAATTTATGACCATATAAATTATACTCTCAATGCACTCTGCATTATATAACAATTAACATGTAGACAACAGAGGTATCGTTGTCTGGTCGACACACCACTAGACTGTGAATCACATGGTTCACAGTTCAAGACCCACTGCATTGAAAGTCCTTTGGCAAGACATTAATCTACATTTGCCATTCTCCACCCAGGTGTAGTGAATGGGTACTCAATTCATTATTTGGATGCTTTTAGCACCTTAGGACAGCTGGGCTAAAGCCAGGGTAATAAAAGTACTTTGGTGTCTTTGAGCATCCCTTGGGATCAATATGCACTCAATATGGAAGTTAAGTCTAGTTCACCAATCTATGTTTGGTTAAAATACAAACGTTGAACATTAGTAATTAGTTAGTTCTATGACACATCTAAAAGGTGTTTTATTCATTTTTAATTGTCACAGGTCACAGTAAACAATTCATAGAACTAATATCTAATGATCTAAACCATTCCTGATGAACTTAATGACAATTTTACAGTTTCAACTTGATTTCTTACAATGGTATTGATGACGTTAATTAATGATAAAGAATGACAAAATTCTCTAAAATTTGGCCATGAGGCAAACCTATTGCCATATCCATACTCGCTGTCCACTGTTTTGACAAGTCATATAATACATACACATTTATTTGAATACAGCTGCACATTTGCACTCTTATATAGGGTTACTATTGTATATACTTTGTTGACTTCCTGACATTAATATGTCTTCTTGTGTTAATGATCTCCTGTGTTTATATATATATATATATTGAATTCGCAACTTTAAATATCAATATAATGGCAAATGTAGTAGCATATCAAAGACGGTAGAAGTTAACACTGAAGTTTCCAAATGAATTTATTACATATGGATGCAAAATTATGCAATACAATTGAAATTAATATCCTCTTCAAATTTTTGATGAAATGTTTTCTAAAAGTCTTCATTTAGCTTGTAGTTTGATCAGTTGTATCTTAATCAACTAGGGGTGGTTTGATCTTTTCTGGCTTGTTCTGTTCATTATGTGACCTTGTTGTTTTGTTCTGTGCTTTCCAAATCAGTATGTTCTACTTGGTTACTCTCAGAGGTAACTGGGACGTCCTCTGCATCATCCTCAGTAAGAGGTGTTAAAGTGTTTTTTCTAACTGTGGAATCAATGGTTTCCAGCCCTTCTGTCTCAACATCTTCAGTCAGAGATGCTAAAGTGTCTTTTTTAACTGTGGAATCAGTCGTTTCCAGCCCTTCTGTCTCTTCATCCTCAGCAAGAGGTGCTAAAGTATTTTTTCCTACTGTGGAATCAATGGTTTCCAGCCCTTCTGTCTCTTGATTTAGGCTTTGAGGTGCTTCTTTATCTGGGACAGAATCATTGAAAGTTCTATTATCCGTTTGACCCACTCCACTTTCTCCTGGAGTACTGTTCTCAGGACCTTCATCATCTCCAAGGTTTCCCCCTGAACTGGTCCCTGTCCTCTCAGCTTCTGCCCCCCTCGTCTCTGCAGTGATACCCTTTTCTTCTACATTATCCCCCATTAATGCATCAAGGCTTTGGTCAGGCTGATGATGCAAGGCCATCCCTTCAGGAGCCACACTGTCTTTAACTTCTTCCTCTTCGTCCTCCTCCTCCTCTTCTTCTGCCAGGGGTGTCAGGGAGGGTGTCGCTGTGCTCTTACTGCTCATCTCCTGGATGTCATAGTCAACATCCATGCCAGCTGGTTCTGGGGAAGGTGGAGGTGCCACTGGGGCAAGGATCATATCTATCTGCTTGGTGGACAACCGTTCGTTGTTCCGTTCCGGTGAATTCATGTACTCCCTCTCATCCACCACAGGCCACACCTCTGGGGTTTGTGCCGCCGGCAATGGGGTATACAGAGCCAGTGGTGACCCTATAGCTTTCTCTGATGCCTGAGCCATTACACTGGTAGCCGCATCTTAAGGTGTACTTGATTCCGGTGGTTTGGCATGGCTTTGGACGGAATAGGTACCTCTGGTGCCCGTACTTGCAGTTCCCACAGGTCGATCCTGATGGACGCTGTGTTGCTCGGCCCCATCGTCTCCTGCAGGAGTTGCTGGTTCCACAGAGGAAGGTGCAATAGAGCTACCAGGGGGCAAGTTGACGACATCCATCTGTTCTAGGACCCTTGTAGCACCAGACGGTAAGGCATCATGACCTTGCTTTACCTCATCCGAAGTAGCGTAAGGGACGTGGAACACATGGGTTGGGGCGGCACCCCCGTGAATTGCATTCTTAGAGGAATAATAGAAATAAAGATAACATTTAGAAGAAATACAGAACTTACAATGTCAGATACTCTTTAGTTAACTCTGGCACTTCATACATACATAAGTGACCTTATGCCCCAAATATGTAAAGACAATTTTCGATTTTACAACACCAATACAGCAAGCTATTTAATCAAAACACACTCAGTAAAATTTGCTCAACTTTCTAACACAATAAACACAAATCACATTTGTTTATTTTGACAAAAAGTATCTCATACAAGTGATACAGAAATGATACAACATCAACTGCTCAATTACACATCTACATACACTTGACAATACAACCAATAATTATCTGGTATTCATTTGTGTCTTGTTGTTTTCTGTCCATTTGAGAAAACTAACAGTCCTAACCATTACTTTATAAGAGAAACCAATAGAATCTTGTTTTACATCAACACAAATCAAACGATGTCTATATATTCAAGAAAAGAAAGTAAAGAGCAACATGAAATTTGAAGGAAAATGGTCAAGTTAAAAGGACAGGAAAACACTATAGTGAAAAGATGGATTTCAGAATATGTTGCCTATTTTCTGCGTTAAGCTTATTAATCACTAATCATACATGTTTTTTTTTCTTAAATATCTTCTTAGATGAATCAGCAGGATATTTTTGTTTGAGCTTGAAGAAGTGTCTAGTTTGTGATTCTCGTTTTAATGCTTTCAGGTATAATAAATTTCTCTGGTAAGTTAAGACTCACAATTAATTCCAGCATAGTACAATATTACAGCTATGTGAATCATTTGCAGTTTTATGCCAGCAGGGACCCGTTTCACAAAGCCCCTTTTCAATGACAAACGACAAAAATCAGTGACAAGTCTGCTGATATTCAATCAGAAGCAAGAATTTCAGTAGCTTGTAACAAAAACTGTTATTTGTCACTGATGACAAGTTTTATGAAATGGGGCCCAGGTCAAGCTAGATCAACCTACCGTAATCATAATAAATATTGTGTGTGCAGTACTCTTACAGCAAACAGGTGCTTCATTTATTGTGCAAATATCTCATTTATATCAAGATTATTGACGAGATAAGAATAATTGAAGGGTCAATCATATGAAAAATGTTCATGTTCCATTGATGTATTAAGTAAAATCAATCACATATTGATGATTAACTCTACTAAATATTTGGATGTGGTATACATAATCCATAAAGGACATAGAATTCATAACTGGCTGTGCAGGGCTTCATTCAAACGGTGCAACACAACATGGACCACAAGAAAAACCTTTACCTCAAAATCAACCCAATGCAACTCCGGCTATTGGGTTTTATGGTGCAATGAAAGAGATGAATATAGAAGAAAACATGAACCAATGAAATATATAATAGGATATGGATAAAGAACACCTGTTATAGCTATATGATATGAAGCAAAGATATAACAATATAACCCATTTTTATGAATAAGGAAACTTACAAGGTACCTGGTAATCAGGTATTTGGTGAAAAATCATTTATCATGGTGCATGTAAAACTACAGCGAATTAAAATAAGGGGGAGATTCAACTGAGAGCAGCTTCCATTGTTTTTTTTTACCAGTAATGGCTTCTCCAATTTTAAAAAGAGGTATAAATGTTGGAAATATCATGAGCACCAGATAGATAATGGAATGGGAATAAAAGGCAATGGATAGGTAATGGAATGGTAAAAGGCACCAATGATGTATGAATACATGCATAATTTTAAATGGATGAAATACTGTATAAGCCAATATATTCATAAGAAGAAAAAAAAAAGGATGCATGTTTGTGAATTCTATTTAAAATCATCAATGCTACCATAAAATACATGTTCGCACATGAATCAGCAGCTCATTTTCGCATGGTGTTAATTAGCTCCCGATCTACAACAATTTGAAAATTGAACTCATGAAAAGAATGGCTTACACTGTATCAAGTACTGATGTCCACCCACCCATAGTTTACAAGCACCAAATTTTGATGAATACAGGTGTAAATGAATGAAACGTCCACCTAATGCCCAATTAATCAACCTACCGAACTATAGTGTGGGATGATAAAGGGATCATCCCTGAGTGACTGGCCTGTGCTATATGTGTAGAAGAGAATATGATATTTTGTACTAAATACCCCAAGGAAAGGCAAGATAGAAACTATACTCACTAAGTCATCGCTTGGTACGGTGGAGATGGTTGAATAGTGCGCCGACCCCATCCTGGGTATGGGAGGGATGGGGGTGCGCTCACACACCGAGCAGGGAGTCTGGGGAGGGGTACGGCCAGAGAAGTGACTGGGGACGGTAGCATACACAGTGGATGCTTTGCCGGAAAAGGGGCTGGAGGATTTCTCAGATGGCTCGTATTCCAGCGTGCTCAGAGGACCTGTTTGAGAAGAAAAAAAATTGAGATTATCTACACTATTTCGTTACCATATTTGTTTTTGCCATTTCAATGGTAAATTCACCCACTGAGTTCTTATAATGACCATGAGTGATGATTCTTATCCTACCAAGCAATCCTCCAAAAGAAACGATATCAAGAAACAATTCAAGACAAGACAGCTATGAGTGCAGAACACTTCACTCGATCAAAAAAGTATATGCACAATCTAATAGCTTTGTATGTATCTTTACGTCAAGTGTCCAAGGACCTTACTGAGCATCCATGAATCTTTCAAATCAAATAGATGTATATCACTCCATAGATGGTATAATAAACAAAAATGGCTTTGTATGGTAATTATAACACTTCAACAAAAAATCTAAAGTATTATCCTTGCGTACAATATCTTAAAGCTTATCTGCCGTAGTTTATAGGAGGGATTAGAGCGCCCTGCAAGGTCACTGGACAAGTGGTTATCTCATCAACTCAGCTCTCAGTTAACATAAGAAAAAGAGGATCATGGGGGACCAATGGTCACCGATTAGGCACTGTTTGTTATATAGATGGTGCAGGTAGCTACAAGTAGTGCAGTGGGTCTTTAAAAAGAAAATGTTCATACAACTCCAACATTTTATAGCTGGCCAAATGGGCACACAGGTGCTGACACCAGACTCAAGCAGTAATCTGATTGTTTTCTGAGGCTGTTCTTCATGCAACTTACTGAGAGCAAGATCAAAGGATTGATCGGTGTAGTTGAAAGGTCGTATGGATCTGACCCCTGGCAGTAGAGGGGGTAAGGTCTTGGCGGAGACGGAGGTCACCTTGCGTCGAGAGTAGTTAGACATCTCAGTCGGTCCCCCTGATGAAAACAAAATACATTGAGAATAATGATAATGATAAAGTAAATGAATTATTGCTTTATACTCGCCATTATCAAGTTTTTCAAACCACATGAGAAGCTCCTAGGGTTCATCAACATTGCTTCAAACTCTTTGAAAATGTTATAAAAAGATCATTTGCATACAAAAGGTACAATAACTTACTGATCAGGTATTGAGACCAATATATGCAAAGCTCAAAACCAAGTCAGCGTTTGAGTTCTCTTAAGCATTGATTCTCAAACATCTTGTCTTTAAAAGGACTTACAACCATAGGTCACGTGATTGCACACCTACATTTAAAATGATAGAGAGAATGTCTTGGCATTTATGGTAGAAGAAATACTGCTTCATCCTCCTCAAATTCACAGTTCCTTGCATTCAATTTTCCTATGAAGGTCATTGCAAGCATAACATTGGTTCCAGCAAGGAACATATCGGACCCAACACTATCCTACAATCTCACCTCTAATTGGCCGATTTGCTTTCCTCTTGGTCACTTCCTCTGAAGCTATAGTTGGGGAAATCAACGTTGTCTCCCGATCGTCTTCCGCATGATGATCCGGCCTTTCCCGCCTCGTGTAGGACGAAGACGTGATCCCGGACATCCCGCTCTCATCCAGGAAGAACGGCATGCTCCTCGTAGGGGGTGGTGCCCTTATTGGATCCATCCTCTTTTCACGGCTGTCCAATAGCGTCACCTTCTTCTGCCGGAGTATTCCACTCGAGTGCAGGGGTGCTGAGGGGGCAGCAGTTTGGGAGGGTACTTGGGTGTTGACTGGCGAGAGGATCGGGGGATGCTGTTGCGTAACATCGTTCTTCTCAAAGTGAATGTGAGGCATGAGTTTCTCCAGGAGCATAGCGACCTTGTTCTTGTCAAAGAGATCACTGATCAAGATAAACGTAGGAGAATGATATGAACTTTTCCCCACGAATAACGTCAATCAACTTTTAAGATACTAAAAGCTTTTAATGTGAGCAGCATGATACTTATAGGACCAAATCAATGTCCCTGCTACCATGGATAAACCATTTGTGCTTGAAGCATCAACAAATTTATCTTTATTGTCATGAATATATTCCAGCTGTACATGCCCTAATCTTTATAAATATCAAAATTCTCATTTTTTTTACATGACTTGGTCTACTTTCTGTGTTTACTTGTCTTTCTCTTTGGGGGATCCCTAAGATTCATATATGAATGTTGACGATTTTATGAAGGTGCGTAGAAAGTGCACTTGATATTTCATTTCCAACTTCTTCAGGGTCTTGATTCAGTAAATGAGGCTAAGAGTATAATAGCAATGGATGTATATGTGTATCCATCTGTCTCTTTTCATTTCGTGGTGGTTATTTCCACAATTAAATGACATGAAGATCATCAAGCATAGATAAAATACATCGTATACGAGTACACACAAAAATACCAAACATGCTATAAAGAGTCAACTACTGTACTAGATGTACTAAATACGCATTGCACTTTGCCCTGCAATCTCACGAACATCTACACTGTGACTCACCTCTCTTTGGTGTGCTCCACCAGTTCAAGTAGCACTTCTCTTGGTAACTGTAGTAACTGTGCAATTCTGTTATCAAAAAAACAAAAACAGGAGAATGTTAGACTAAAATCTTTTAAAATACTGAAAACACTGGTAAATTGACAGCATTCGAAGCCAGTTATCAGGCACACGATATAAGCAATATGTGAATGAATTAGCTTGATGAATCACGGACAAAATGATACCAAGGCATAATTTTTTGACGGAGTGAGTCAAGTTGTAGGGAGAGGGAGAATGAGAAAGAGAGAGAGAGAGAGAGAAAAAAAAAAGAGAAAGAGGGAACAAATCTTTTACCACTTAACTTTGAAAAAGACTAATGCAAGTGATGAATCGATCATAAAACTTTACAATCGTGCTCATGCAGCTTTGTGTTACAGGGGCTAGGTAGGTCTATCAAAATAACTAACTTAGACAAATAACAGACAAAGAAACAGTCTGTATTGTGTCTACCAGTTCTATTCTCCTAAGTAAAACAGTGATAGGACCCAATAACATGCCGTCTCTCCGCTTCTGTGATTCCAAACTTACCCTTCATCAAAGTCTTGAGGTAAGGTACGTCTGGTAAGGGGCGGAGGTGACCTGGCTGGATGGGTGTAAGGTCTCCCTCCTGTAGGTGTCGTGAAATTCTTCTGCTATGAAATAGAAATAAATAAAACACAACAAATCCAAATAAATGAATTTCCACAGATTGAACTGTAAAAAAAGATAATAATTTTGATGATACTGTAAAAAAAGAGAAAGTTTTTAATGAATGAAATGTTTGCGAATCCTGTACATTGTTCAGATTTATAAAAGTTTCATGGCAAGAAGTATTTGTAATAAAATTATTTTTGAGTCCGAAATAATGCAAACTAAAGACAGAATTTCCAGTTTTAATTGTACGTTTAATATAGCGGCTCCAATCTACAATCAGGGGACTACGCCCTCAGTCGGCATGAGATATACAGTTTGGATTGCAAACACAACAGTAGACAAGTACACACGATTCAACAAAATACAATGAAAAACCTACCATCTTCTGGTTCTTGTTCTGATTTGTGGCAAGATTCCTTGGGATCATATCTTCGGTCACATCTTTAGGATGGACCTTTATTTTTGTAGCACCATCTTCAGACCTAGAATACAAAAGTTATACAGTTTGGGGGGATTAGACAACTCTCATATTTGCATATAGAGTATCATGGCTTTATCGATGGGGCTACACAATATTCATTCTACGCTTTTTAGGCATATTCTAAAGGAGTTTATATACATGATATGCAGCAATTAACTGCTTGAATTTTTATTTGGGTTGCAAACTGGGTACCCAGACAATTAGTTCAATTGGTGACTTCAAATTCCAGTGGTTATTTAGAGAAAATTTTACATTTACAGCAATATGTATTGTATTATACAACAACAAGAAATAAATCAGCAGATAATCACAATAACATTAATAAAACCTTGATAACAATTTCCCATGCAAAGTTGGGACCACTTCAACTAACTTGAATCAAAAACTATTTCGCAAATTTTTATCAGAATTTTGTCAAAGAATTTGTTAGGAATAAAAAATGAATAAATTAAATAAGTGTAAATGAAAGGTTTCGACATTAGCAGCCATTCCTTCAAATCTTCAAGCCACCCTTTTGGAGAACTGCCTTTGCTCACAAATCTCATTTTTGCGTCAATGGGACCGGTTTCACAAAGCCTTTTTTCAATGACAAATGACAAATATCAGTTACAAATTTGCTGATTACCAATCAGAAGCAAGGATTTCAGTAGCTTATCACAACAACTGTAATTTGTCTCTGATGATAAGTTTTGGTAAACACCCCCCAGAAAGCACTCACCTGCCCTGTGAGGCGTCTGTTTTCTCCCGGAGACCAGCCGTTGCAGGGCACCATACATAGACCTTGCGATTCTGTGGTATTACCCCTTGGTGTTTGAGCCCACCGGCCCCGAGAGAATCTCTCATGTCGACCTTCTTGACCCCGTTCACAAACTCCAGGAAGCTGGGTGGAGCCGTGCGAGCTGGAGCCGATTTGTTGGTGGGGCGTTGCTTGGCTGGAGATTTGGCCTTCTGGGGTGTGCCTTGGGATTGGGTAGGTGTTTGGTTGACGGGTGTTTGTTGGGGTGTCATGGGCATACCAGTATACTTTGGTGTAGAGCTAGGAAAATTCTGTTGAGGTCTGTTGAAAAGAAGTAGAATCATGGTTTATTATCCATTCTAGGTGCCCATTTAGAATCACTATTGTGAACACATCTTGCAGCATACTTATTACAGGACACAGCAAAGTCAACTCATGTTAAACTTGATTTAAAAAGTCCACCATACCATCCCGACAACAAAATATGAACCCCACCTAGCTGGGCTCCCTAATACAAAGAAAAAAAAGCGACTGATAAATATTTTCCAATTGTACAATCGACTGATGATATGATCATTTGCTAAGCTTTGTGTTAAGGGGTCCTTACAACAGCTTACATAAAGGTACTCTATGGAGTAATTTTGTCACAATTAAATTGGGACTTAACACTTACAGGATCTACATGTATATACAAAGGGATCCATCTTTAAATCAAAATTGTAAGTATACAAGAAATAACATATGTTGGCAGAATTTGCCAACCATAGCCCAAATGAGGTTCTGTAAAAGGAGGGTAAAATATCCTCAGTACAGTGTATATTGTCTGTTGGGAGCCAGAAGGGCATTAACTTGCATAAGTTTACACCCTTATGGCTCCAAACATACAATATGTCATCAAGGTTATACAAATTTGCCACTTGATGCTGGTAAACTCACTGATCAATCAGTTGCCGGATAACTGGAGCTGAATGACTTCTCTCTGCATCATCATCCTCACCCCTGGCTTGGGGCAGCCTCCTCCTTGGTAATGGTCGCCCAGTGGGGTAACGATCACTGGAGTCATAACCATATTCTCCAAGCATATTCAGCACCTTGAGGGTCGGAAGTTCCTCTGCACCAATGGAAAAAGACATGAAATCATACAATGCAACAATTTTTGGACATGATTTCGTAGCTTGATGCAGATCTGCAGCTTAATTATACCACTAGTGGTGTCATGAAAATGAAAAACAAGTTACTCTTAAAGAGATATATGAAGAAAAGTTTAACGTAATACATTTAGTGTTTCTTGAATTTGTTTAATAAAAGAAAAAAAATGACCCTTTGGTTTAATTGTTTTCTGAAAAGTAATAAATCAATACAAAAAAGAAATGACATTATTAATCTGAAGTTTTGATTAAATGACAAAAAAATTGGTGTTACGCTTGACAATCTTAATTTTTTTCAGTTTGTCAAAGCCAAAGAAATATTGAAATGCACCTGTAAGGCAATGAGAACTCATGGGCACATCAATAATTACTGCCTTCAAAAGTTTAATGATATCAGACTAATTACCATCGGAGGTAGTCCCTTGTTCTTCATGTTCAACATATTGGGTCTTAGGAAGCCCCCTCTCTCTTCTTCGATTGGAGTACCAGCAGGAGGGATGCTGACAGACAACCTGTCCGCATGATGTTTCATCTATCCTGACGCTACTATCCATCATCATCTTTGCTTGGAGAGGAAATGTTTTTTAGGATGTAGCAGAAATGTATCTGTAATGTAGACAATAGATAGATTAGTAAATTTGCATTTACCGTGGCCTGGATAGGTGTCTGAAAGAGTTTTCTATCTCAGAAACTACTTGTTCAAATGACCTGATATTTTTCCTTTAGATCTTGAATCCAGAATACCCGGTACTGTAGACTTTGGTGTACACTGTTTCATGTCAATCATTGTTTTTTTGTTTTTGAGTAATGGTCAAATGAAATGCTAAAAACTTTCTGCAGACCTGTACAAATGAAATGGCAGTAAATCATCATCCAAGTGAGATGCTTGAGAGCACATAGAGTTATGAGGTTTGTGAGTCATTTTGCATACCGGTAGATTCTAGGGCTCTGTGGAGCAGTTGGAGAGTATATTCAAATTAATGTTAACTTGTGATCTTATAGCAATTTCTCAAAAATTTCTGCAGAATCAAAATGTTGAACATTTTAAAATTTGCATCCCAACGTACAAGATCGCAGCTCCTGAAAGTACAAAGATGTAGACTTTTGCCAAACACACCTTTTAGTGAAAAAGAATCAAACGCAGATTAATGTTACAACCTCTCTTTAGAAAGAAATACCATATAATTTTCTATCATCATTTGAAATCAAATGCCAACAGGATCATATCTTGTTAGTTAGTTGACAATTTGCTTGTGCTTTAAAAACTATGTCAACTTTTTGTACTGATTAAAGAATAAAAAGAGTTGATACTAGTATGATAGATTTGGCCCACCTTCAGAATGCATGTTCGTCTCAAAATCAGAAAACCTCACTGTAATATTAGATGTGCCTGAATGCCTATAATGGCGAGGTGATAGTTAATATGAACTTCTACTTCTACTTATATGACGATACTCAGCAGGATCCATAAGTCAGGATGAAGTGCTAAGGAATCAATATTGAATTTCACATCAGATAATATCAGTAATCACGATCACACTAGATCTATCTAGATAACTTGTACTGAGCAACATTAATTTTTCTTTGTTGATGTTTTAACAAATGTTTCAACTGGAAAATACAAAAACACAGCTCATAAATATTATTCAATCATTCGCTCTCACATTCAGATTTCATTAAACTTGATCTTTCACGAGTTCAAGAAGACAAGAAAATGTGACATGATGACATGACAATAAAACTTTCACAAAGTTTCAGTTAAAATTTAAATTAAAAAAAAAAGGGTTCTTAAAGTGTATTACCTAGTATATCCTCTCTAACTCTCTTAGCACATTGAATTAGAAATCATTGAAAAGTCTTGTGGTAATGGAGATATTCTGCAGTGTGATCTAAATTTGAAGCGTTTGATTTATTCTTAGAGCGATTGGATCTGATCTGGAACGGCTGCGGAGAATCCACACGTAACTTGCAAGACGCCACCGGGGCGGTACAGGCGCCGCATCACTTGACGATACCCATGACTGATTCGGGAAAGACTCCGTTTCAAAATGACAGTCGATTGATCATGAAATTACACCCCTTAAGCACGTAAATCGCTAGGTGTTTAGCCTCTTCACAATCATTGCATTATAGGTAATCCAATGTTTGACGTTGGGCAATGATGATTTCTTACATTTCAAAAATATTAATCCGTCAATTTTAGTTTCACACACGGTATGGTAATTCCCCTGAAGCTGAAGCAGCGTCGTCTCCATGGTATCTCTGTATCTTAGCGCGCGTTAGAGCGTTTACGTGTGAAGGACATACAAGTATATGCTTACGGAAACTTCTGCGCTAGAAAATCTTCACCTGGCACTGATACTTGCACAGATGCGAAGATTTTCATGTCGCAGAAGATGACTGAGCGGATGTGTTTGCTAAAAAATATTGGTGTGTAGTATAAAACTGAAAGTGGCATTTTCCCCAGGCATTTTCCTTCGACCAAAATTGATTGATTGATTTTTATTCGACAAGCTTCCAACATACAACAATATACAATAATAACAGATCAAAAATAGGTCAGCTTGAACAGGATAACCCACGAAAGCTCGAGAGCTTATTTCCAGTGGGGTCCTTTACAGACATGTATAAAATTAATAAGTTAGAATAGTAATATTTACAGACAGATAAGAAAATTAAAAGAACTACTTATTAAAAATAATAATAATAATAACAACATTAAACTGATGATAGAAATGATATTAAGTAAAAGAAGAAAAAGAAGAAGGAGAAGAAGAAAAAGAGGAGAAGGAAGAAGAGGAAAATAATGATGAATTTGTAAAATTTCTATAACGAACGAAAACATAAGTATATACAACATGAAAAAGTATGAATCGACAGAAGAATAAAAGTATTACGTATTCCTTTAATTTCCTCTTAAAATGATCATAGTTTCCTATTTCTTTTACACCATTTGGAAGGGAATTCCAATGTTTTATGGCAGCATTGTAATAAAACGAATTTTCAATACTACCTACTCTTTCTGGTAAGTTAAAGTTGAATCGGCTATTTCTTGTATCCATGTACGTCAGTAACAAGATCGAAGTTGGATCGAATATAATGATTCGACCTAGTATGATATATTTTGTGCACATGATGCAATACGAGTTGCTTTGATCTTTGGTCGACTTCAAGAAAACCAGCTTTAGAAAGTTCGCTGTAGCCAACATGAGTTCTTGGACCAGAACAGTTGATAAATCTCACCATTTTGTTCTGTATAATCTTCAACTTCTTTTGATCTGACGTGTTTATGTTACTATACCATGCAGGGTTAGCATAGTCAAATAAACATTGAATAAGAAAACAGAGTGTACGTCTTGCTTTTAAATCCATACAACTTTGATATCTGTACAAAAATTTCAGACGAGAATTTGCTTTTTTCACAACTGATTCTACTAAAGATGAAAATGAAATTTCGCTTGCCAACTCAATGCCTAAATACTTCACTGACTCTTTTCTCTTGATTGCTTGATTATTGTGTGTCACTTTGAATTCAAATGACTTTTTAGAACTAATTAGAACAAAATAAAATGCTTTCTGTTTTTCCCAAGTGTAAAGAAAGCTTATTATCAGTCATCCAATCGACACACGTAGACAGCTGTTCACTGAGCTTTTCCTCAATATATTTAGGATTAGGAACTCCCTGCTTCGACGAAGCACTTTTATGAGGAAGTATGTTGAAGTTTGTGTAAACAATCGGCCCTAAATCTGAGAATTGCATGAAAAACATACTTTTCTTTTCATCCATTTTGGTTACTTTGCTCACAAAAGCTAGTGTGTATGTTTTTTGTTTTTTTCTTCTTCAGGAGCGTGTTATATCCCTTTTCCCGATCACGGAAGATATCAGTACTATAAAAGAAGTCTTTTTCTGATAAACTTTAGTCCATAAGGCTGATAAAGAACTTTTTATCGATGAGTTAGATGGTCTAAGCAATAATATTTCAGGGGTCAAATTTTACGAAAAGGATGGGGTATTTCGGGACAGGATCCGGCCGAAAGGCTCCGAGTCCTATAGCCTAGGTAGTTTATCAATAGATAAATATCTTTATAAATGTAATGCTTCCTGGGAGAAATTTCAATTATTTAAACATATTTGTGGCTTACACCCAGTAAATAAGATCGATTGATCGATCTGTATTGAAATACAAGTCATAAAAACTGATAAATATCTTGGTTATCATTTTTCTAGGCCTACGCATACCAAACTTTATTGCTCATTCAGCAGCAGGAATTTTCACATTATCTCATAAACATTTGAGCTCCACTTCATGCATTTTAGAATAATCGCTACTAAAGTGATGTTATAGCTACGGTGTTTCATGAATAGCGTTTGCTTCCCCATTGAAGTGAACTTTTGGTGAGGTTGGATCATCCGGGGGGGGGGTAAACTACGAGATTTGTTATAATACAGTCTTAAGGTTTCTTTAAAAGTTTGTCAGAGGCGTGTCCGGCAGAGCAACAATAAAAACTATGCACTTTTATTCACTGTCGCTCATAACGTTGGAATATTTTTTTTTTACCCCAATTTTTGGATTTTTTTTGACAATGATTTATTTCTAAGAGATCTACCGGTAGATAACAGTATATATTCTCATATTTTATTGAATAATAATTTGCCAGTGTTTGTTTTGCGTGAAAGTGTACCATCCATATAAGATGCTTTTTTCATAGCGTGTGAATGAAATGGCTGGTAACCAAGGGTTGTAAGAAACATTTTACTTGAATAATTTGAAATACAGTTGGCCCTATAGACGGGCCTAATTCATCGAAACTATCACTTCATTTAAAGGCACACTGTCCTACTTGTAGCTACTTAATTGCTCCCTCTATATAGATAACTTCCACGTACAATCGGTGCCTGTTAGGTTGGCCCCCCATGATCCTTATTTTCCTTATGTTAAATGAGAGCTAAGTTAATAAGATAGCCACCGTGTCACAGTGACCTAGTCGCTGGCTCGCTTGGTGGTCTAATCCCTTCTGGCTGAAGTAGTAAAGCCTGGCGTTAAAGGGTTAGTGGAGTTCTGTTGCAGAGGGCGCTTCACAGTTTTTTTTTATAAGGTAATGACAAACTCTGAGTGTCAAATTTAAATGACAAGGTCATCTTTGTTTGATCAAAATCGGTTCAGAGACGGCTGAAATATCGATAAATATAACGATTTCTACCACCACAAATATGAGATAAGAGGGGGGGGGGGGGTCTGAATTCAGACAAGGATTAAAAGTCGAGACTGTGACGGTACAACGAATCGTCTTCTTTCTCTAATAAGTTCATGAAACGTCAAAGCTTCCGCGCTTCGCGTAGCAGGCGGGAGGGGACTGAATTTAGACAAGGTTTAATAGTCGAGGCGTTACAACGAATCGTCTTCTTTCATGATTTAATGAATCGTGAAAGCTTCCGCGCTTTAATTGCGTATGGGAGGGGGGAACCTGAATCCAGACGGATTAAGAGTCGAGAACTGCAACGAATCGTCTTTTTTCTCTTGATGAACCTTAAAAGCTTCCGCGCTTCGCGCGGAAGGGGAAAACTGAATTCAGACGAGGATTATTTTCGAGAACGGTACAACGAATCGTTTTCTTTCTCTAATAGTTTAATGAAACGTCAAAGCTTCCGCGTTTCGCGGAGGAGGGAGGGGGAACGAGCCTCTCCCTGCAACTCTGCACTCACCGCCCCCGCATGTCACCATTACGTACGAATATTTGGCTCGCAAAATTTCAAATTTGGGCATCCCCACCCCCTAAGAAATCCTGGATCCGCGCCTGATCTAATGTTATGCTCTATGTGACTTTTGAAAGAAAGACGAATAAATATCTTATCTCATCTTATCTTTTCTATGTAGATCCATAGTATGGCGATTTTACAGCCACGTATCCGCGTCATGTACCCGGCCCGCCTCCCACCCACCCCACACACACTTTTCAATGGAAAATCCTTGATTCTTCCCTGCGATTAGCGACATCAGCCATAATACTAGTACATGTATAGATAGGCTATGCATGACTTTATTGGCCCCTTAATTAAAAAATGAAATATGAGTCCAAAGGCGTGGGCGTGGCAATCAGTCATGCGATTTTTATTCGTACAACTTATTTGCAATTTAGGAGGTATGTCAGGGGCTCGTCTTTGAAATAGTCTGATTTCTAGACAAAATTAATCACTTTGTCCATAAATATTTCTATCAGAATATGATATTTTAAAAATAAATTATTCTCAAACATTTGTGATCTATTTAAAAAACTAGAAAAATTAATAATAATGAATTTTGATCGCATATACTTAAGAATTATGATTGAAAGTATTATCCTTTTGACGAAAAAAGTTTGGATAATGAAAGCTATATGGTCTAGTAGACGCCAATAAAAACTAAAAAACAACAACAACGTTTGTTATTTATTTTCGCAGTACACATGCAAAGCGCTCACTACCATTGCGAGGATAAGGAGCCTAGCCGGTTGAAAATCCTGTACGGTATCTAGCGCTAGTGTACAATGCCAATCGCGGCGCGGCACCATGTTGTGTATTCGACACTTAACAGGTAAAGCACTTTTTCGATCAATTACTAAGTCTTCACTGAACCCCTGAGCATTCATTCACAACTTTATTTTCTGTCTCGACTTTTGACTGCTGCTCTCTTCTTCAAGACTTCAACTAGGGTCTAGTCTGAACTGCCATCAGTGAATGGTAAGCTAATTCAAATACAATCTGGAATCCCTTTGCTTGGCCTTTCACCTCCCTCATCCCTGGCCCACAACGGTTTGCTTCCCTTGCCCGGCGTTTAACCACACATAGATTTAGATCATCTGGGTGCATTGTGCTATTGATTCTCAGCATTTCAAACACCACTGTACAAAAAACAACGGATTTCACTCAAAATGGTACTAGTCTAGTGACAATTGATGCCGGGAATTGATGACACAGTAAAATACATTTTTTTTCAACTTTCCGATGTTAGAAGGAATAATTTCAAATTGTGACTGTGATGTGAGTCCTAACACTGTCAAACTTGCCAATCAGACACATCGGCATGATTGTGTGCATTCGTGTGTATTGTGTGTACTGACTATTCATGTGTCAATGTCAGATGTCGATACGCATTAGCATTTTGTTCAACTTTCCGATCTTAGAAAGGGTAATTTAAAAATTCAAATCTTGAGTCTACCCGCGGTACTGTCAAACTTGTCGATCAGCCACATCGTATTCATTGTGTGCATTTGTGTGTATTGTGTGCACTGGTATTGACTATTCATGTATCAATGAGGTCAATACGCATTAGTATCGACTCTCTATACTTTCCTAGAGTGTTAATTTAGTTAATCAAGTCCATTCGCTTACGTGCAGTAGATGGCGTCAACCAGTATTTCCCATGCTACATACAGCCCCTTTTAGCCTATGGCAATGAGAGAATTCAGAAGTCAGCGGGTTAACTTATGGTAAAAAACCTTATGGGGGTTGATTTGCATAGCTCATTTGTATTCCTCGTTCCAATTTCCCACTCTTGAAATTTTTGTTTGTGGACTACCCTGCCCTGTCTAAAAAGTACTGAACTGGGGCCTGTTTCATAAAACTTGTTATCTATAACAAATGCTAGATTTCTATGACAAATTTGCTCTCAGCCAATCAGATGCAATGATTTCAGAGCTAATAACAGTAGCTTGTAACATGTTATTGATAACAAGTTTTGTGAAACAGGGCCCAGGTATGTTTACTCCAGTTACACAGCCAAACCTGCGGAAATCTTTTAGGTGATGTAATCATTTGTTTGATCTGTGAGAGTGTTGGTCTCTAATTCTGTGCGACTGAGCATGGAGTAGTAAGTCCATGATACACTGAACGCAAGACTTGCTCAATCTATAAAAAAGATCTCTTAAATACGCTTGGGTGATTCCAATGAATGGGAGACAAGTACATCTCATATTGAGACAGCTTTAATGAGTTGGGCAAACATAACAGTAATCTGCATTTCTCTTTCTGCATACCTCATAATACAGTGTGTTTAAGAAGAAGCTGAGTGAGTATTTATGAAGAAAAAAGAAAGTGTTTGATTTCTAGGGTGAGACATATTTGGTAGGTCTGTCATATTTGGTAAGCATTTGTTTTGTACCAGTAATCCAGTATTCATTTTGAACTTTGCAATTGTGAACAGTAGCCATTTCAGGTACATTTACATTTTATCAATGGATAAATTATTGACGGCTGGCTACATGTATGGTAGAAGACAAGCCTCTGCAATGAAAGTCCCATACAGTACCCCCAATCAACTGCTGGTCAAATATTCAACTTGTCTTCACTACCGTACTTAAGGAGGCGAGATGGCTCAGAGGTAGATCAGTGGTCTTGTAACTGGAAGGTCCTGGGTTCAAAACCAAGTTGATGTGCTAGTAATTGGCATATGAATCCTCATTACCAAGTCCCTCGGAGAGAGAGAGAGCCATCAGTCCCCTGGTTGCTTGCTTACAAGCATACACATGCTTTCTTAGCAGTCAGGTACAGGCAAACAAATAAAACAAGCTAGCAGCCTTTCTTTCATCTGTAAATCCTTTTGTCTGAAGGTTGTGAAATCTTATTTTGTAGAATGTCTCTAAACTGATATTTCATTTCTAACTATCTGTCTTGATGCAGGTTGTAGCACATCTGGGGTTGCAGACTGAAGATAAAATTGATTGTGTTAGAGTGGAGTACATGAGAGTTTGGATCATTGGAATCAGATTGGACTGATTTGAAACAGACGAGCAACCCACAGACTCTAAATCTGCTTCTGGATTATTAAAGTTTGTTGTGGGTTAGGATTTATGAGAGCTAAACAACAACCAAGCCAGAGATTGGAATCAGCATTATCATCATGATGTCTGGTCTCAAAAGACTGCCATTGCTTTTCAAACAGCCCATTCGTCGAGCTAGCTTCATGGACAAGGTGTCCAAGGATGTCAGGTCCAAGAATCCGTTGAAATGGACAGACTACGGAGATGGCCTCCATGCATCGAGACCTCCCAAGCATGCTGACATCGTGGTGATCGGGGGAGGGGTCATGGGGTCCAGCGTGGCCTACTTCTTGAGGCGGCAGGCTCAGGCTGGAGTAAGCGTCTGCGTTGTGGAGAGAGACATGAGTGTAAGTTTGTTGTAGGAGTGTCATGGTTGATAGCATACATGTATCAAGAAGTTAGGGGTTGATTTCCTGATGTAGTCCTCGTTTTAAAAGATGTTAGCTCTGATGTGATGCATAAGTAGCATAATTTTGAATTAATTCTCAATCATTAATGCAAGCCTCCTATCCTGATGAAATCAAATTTTCAGAAAGAGTTTATAAAATCACATGGATGTCATTAAATGCATGTTTGCCTGTTTCTCTTAACTTTGATTCTTAAACTGAACTTCAAATTTAATGATTAAAAAACAAAAAAACTAAAAGGGAATATTTCCATTGTAATATTAACTATAGCCTAAATCAAGTTACCAAGTGAATAAAAAACATTTACTGCACCCGTGAATATATTCCTTATAAAACCTTTTCTTCATTTTCATTTTTCTTCACATATCTCCAGTATACAAGAGCATCGAGTGCTCTTGCAGTAGGGGGAATCCGACAACAGTTTTCAGTTCCAGAAAATATCTATATGTCTCTTTACAGTGCACACTTTCTCAGGAACATCAAGGTAAGAATCTGTTTTTAATCACCCTTCAAAGTTGTTTACAAAGGCTAAATAAATTGTACTTTCCTCTTCATATTGACATCTCTGTTTGTGTTTACCCTTTTACTGGGACACTGATATGCTTGTGATGTCATCTTACTTGAAAATACTTTTATTACTTGTATAGTATTACACTGGACACTTTAATGGGATAACTAATAAATTTAATCATTTAAACTGCCGTCGATCTGAAGATTTAACCCTTTGGCAACTGAATTCAGTCATTTCCATATTAAAGGTTAAATACAGGACTTTAATTTGTTAAAGGTACATATAGGATTAGGATTAGGATTAGGATTAGGGTTGCAATTGGGGTTTAGACTTTTAGGTTAGGTTTAGGTTTAGTATAGGGTTGGGTCGAAGGCTACAGTTAAGAAATTGGTTATAATGTGAAAAATATGCCATTTTTGTAATGTAATCAAATTATAGCACAAATCTTTTTTATTTAATTCACCAGTTATTGCAATTGGCATTCTGACTATTTAAATACAATTATTTGTCACAGGTAAATGAAATATTTGTATTAAGGCACTTAACAAGGACATTAATGGTCCATTGGTCGCGGGGCAAATCTTTCACATTGTTAATTTTTACATTGTTAATCTCAGCAATACCTTTGTGTAGATGACAGAGATCCTCCCGACATCCAGTTCAACCACCAGGGTTACCTCACGCTTGCGTCGCCCGAATCCGCTCATATCTTAGAAGAGAACTTCAAGCTGCAGACGTGAGTTTCTAGTCGATAGATCATTCGCTCATTATACCTCACAGGCTCATGTATTTGTTAAGAATGTGCACAAGGTTTATAGTTATAATGGCATAAAGTCATATACACTGTATTTCTTTTTATTAGAAGATAAGCATTAGGCTCTAGTATCTTACTTTCACCAAATTAAATGTGACTTTAGCCAAGCCTAAGTTCTAAATAATATATTCAAAAAAAGTTTTTGTGTAGTGCCTGGCAGAAGGATGTAAACACTACTGGTAATTCATTTCAAACTTATACATTTTTCAGTTTTGATAGACGTTGCTATCACTCTTTACAATTTGAATAATGTGTAAAATCAAGATTAAATTCTAGGCCTTGTATGCTGCTCAAATTTAAAACCATGTTTGATTATTATTTTTTGTTGTGGTGGTAATGCTTTTATTGCTGGATTGAAGTCTGATCTAAAATCAAGTTTAACTAAGGAAGTAATAATATATTGGGTTTCCCTTCTATAAGCATGTCCTTGATTCTTAACTAAATATGGTCTAAAAGAACAGTAATAACTTCAATTCGAATTTTGTTTTTGATTCCAGTGAACTTGGTGCAAAGCTTGAACTTCTGTCGTCGACTGGACTGAAGGAACGGTTTCCTTGGATTAACAATGAAGGGGTAGAAGTTGGTGCTTATGGTAAGTAGATTAAGGGTAAGGTTAAGGTTCTTAGTCGGTGCTTCTCAAAGTCTGAACCGTGGTCAGCATCCAGACCGCAGGGCATGCCAATCCAGGCTGCCCGGGACAGTGTCTCGATTGCCCTATCTTGAGGTAAATACAGAATTTTGGAATTGCAAGGAATTTTAAAGAAAAATTTAAAGAATCAAAAGGAATGTCAGAAATCCTGAAAAAAAATTAAGCTCCGCCCCCAGAATCCTAGCAAAGGCTCTCCTCCTGCACCCCATCTGTCAAGATATAAGTGGTTCCCAAAACAATTGTCCTTAGGAGAGAGTGTGGATTTTATGTAGTTTGTGGACTTTTTATTATTTTACACAATTCCTTGCTGTTTGCTGCCTCCAGATCACTGGAGCGAAGAAAGGTAACAATGTACAGCAAGAGTCTCTATTCAGTAATGGATTGATCCTTTTGATCCAGATGCATTCTTTGACTTTTCTTAACCAGAAGTCCATGTGTTTTAAAGTCGATGATATGGGCGTCATATCCCATCCAATGTTGGGTCCAGTATTAAGGGCATGTGCTGCTATTGCTGAATGAGATGGAATGTTCAATCTGAGGGATACGATCTTCTTCTTTGTGCCTTTAGGATTGGAGAATGAAGGCTATTTTAATCCATACCTTTTGACTAGATCTTTCAAACTGAAAAATAGGTCTCTATGGGGACAGTAGTTCTGTCAGTGCACTTTTTTTTCCATTATTCACCCAATGTTGCTCTTCCTGCCTTTAGGTTTGAAGAACGAACGTTGGTTCGAGGAGCAAGTTAGCTTGGTCAACGCCTGGTTTTATTCCATTATTCACCCAATGTTGCTCTTCTTGCCTTTAGGTATGGAGAACGAAGGTTGGTTTGACCCATACCTTCTAACCAGATCCTTCGAACAGAAAGCAAGAGTGTCTAGGAGCAAGTTAGCTTGGTCAACGCCTGGTTTTATTCCATTATTCACCCAATGTTGCTCTTCTTGCGTTTAGGTCTAGAGAATGAAGGCTGGTTCGACCCGTACCTTCTAACCAGATCCTTCCAGCAGAAAGCAGAGTCTCTGGGAGCTCAGTACTGTCGAGGTGAAGTCATCGGCTTTGAATGCAAGGAAGTTGACAAAGGGATGGGTGTTCCTGGATACTACCAGGGACAAGGCAAGAGGATCAAGTCTGTCAAGGTAGGTGGTTGTAAACTGATCATAGCTATTTCACAAGCGACCATCATTTTATACTTCAAAGCTATAACAAAGTTTCTGCCAACAATAATGAGAGTTCACAGAGACTGAAACAGTGAATAGTCAGGGTTATTTAAACTACAAGCCGGTCAAGCAGACATGTTTACTACCCCATACCTATCATTTGATGATTTCAAAACATCAAAATGTACGCCAAATATCATTTTTCTTCATAGTCAACCTTTCCCTGATTGCTTACAGACAATTTCCTTCACAATTTAATCACATGACAAGATCTCAACTTTATCTTTAGTCCTAGACTGAAGTTGGTCCACTTTTATGAGTATAGGTCTTGGTATTTTATTTTTTAGGGAGATTTGCATTGTCTTAGTGGTAATGTCCACAGTATGGTCAGCTCATTGTCTTCACCTACAAATTGATTTTTATCAGACCCAGGTTTGAAACCGAGTCATGTCTTTTGGATGGTGACGTTAAAGGTCAGTCCCAGATGTAATCAATCTTATTTGATTGGTACAACTGTAAAAACTCTGTTTTACACACATGCACTCTCTGTTTTGGCAATTCTCAGGTCAGGATGCCCAACAGTCCGGAGGTAATTGACATCGACTGCGCCATGGCGGTGGTCTGCGCCGGCTCCTGGTCAGGCGAGATAACATCCATGCTGGGCATCGGTCAAGGGTCGGCTGAAGATTTGCTGGACGTACCCCTGCCCGTGGAACCCAGGAAGAGGTATGTCTATGTGACCCACTGCCCGGACGGCCCTGGTCTGGACTTCCCGATGATCATCAACCTAGATGGGGTCTATGCCAGGAGGGAGGGGCTTGGAGGCAATTATGTCATGGGGTCTTGTCCGTTTCCAGAACAGGTGGGTAGGAAGTGATCTGGAGACATTTGCTCTGGTGACATTTGGATGAATTATACATGATGCCAATATGTAAACCAAGTAGCACAGGAAGAGCATCAGGTGTTTTAAAGCCCCATTCCACTATTTATAGCTACTTGCTCCCTCTATATAGCAAACCATGCCTAATCAGTGCCTGTCGGTCCCCCATGATCCCCTTTTTTCCTATGTTAATTGAGAGCTGACTTGATGAGATTACCACCTGTCAGTGACCTTGGAGGGAGGTCTAATCCCCCTGGCCAAACTAGTGCGGATGGGCTTAATAGTATGTAACTATGTACTGTATGTTGTTATTTTTGTTGTTGATGATGATGATTGTGATCATGACAATGACGACGATGATGATAAAGATGCCGGTGACCCATGGTGCTGTATATACATAAGCAAATTTCCATCACTCAAAGATCATACTGTGAGATAAGAAGTACTACTAGATATTGACGAAGTCCAATAGAAATTCAGAGTTTTCTTACACATTTGTTTTTGTTTCTTTTAGAACCTGCATGAATGTATTTAAAACATATGTCAAAAAAGTGCTGGTACAATTGTAGGCGGAGAGGTATTGTGGTCCAGAGGATTAGTCATCGGGCAGTGGATCACACGGTGCAGGGTTCAAATCCCTGCCATACTAGTATAGCATCATTAGGAAGAAATAAGATGAAAAGGTATCTTGAATGATAATTACTAGAAATATACTGTACAATGATATTGGTTACTTACGCTAAAGCCAGGATAGTCATTTCCAAAGCTTTTTTGAAGCACATACACTGTAGAGACATGTCACAATGTGATTTGCGCTATTAAAACAGGAATGAAATATTACAGCTATTAATAATTTAGTTTCCTTTCAATCCCTTTGCAGACTGAACCAGACTGTGACAATCTCAATGTGGATTATGAATTCTTTGAAGAAAAGATTTGGCCCTCTCTAGCAAACAGAGTGCCAGCTTTTGAGAACTTAAAGGTAAGAAATCTTTATAGTGGGACTAAAATGTAGCAAGTATATTGTTATTATACAAATATTTCATGCTTTCGCATTCAATATAAGACGATAGGGACTTTTAGATTGAGTGGACGAGAATGGCGCGAACGTCCACTGATCATGCAAGCCATTTTAACATTTATTCCTGTTTCTTGATAATCATGAATTACCATTGCTCTACAACAGAAAACCATTTCTTGATATCAAGAAATAGGAATAAATGTTAAAACGGCTTGCCGTGCACACGCATGATCAGTGGACGTACACGCTGTTCTCGTCCACTCAATCTAAAAGTCCCTAATATATGAACCTACAATAAATTCAGAGTTTCCTGGGTGATTTTTTAAATTTTACTGATGCCTCAGGCCTAAGAGGGCTCTCCTTGATTTTATTTATTTATTTAGGTTACCAGACGGACAACCAGGGACCTGTTTCTCAAAGCCTTTTTCAATGACAAATGACAAAAAGCAGTGACAAATCTGTTGATAACCTATCAGAAGCAAGGATTTCAGTATAACAAAAACTGTCATTTGTCACTGATGACAAGTTTTGTGAAATGCCCCCCAGATGACTGCTTTGGTTGTCCAATTCAAATTCTTGGAGTCCTTTACAGTGGGTTGTACATCGAAAGCTCCTGCAACAATTGCTCTGTGTCAATTTTTACCTAACTAAATGCTTAAAGGGATCCGGTAACTTTGTCTCATATTCTGAAACAAAATCATTGATTTAGCTCATGCTTCAATGATAATTATAAACGTTTAGGTCAGTCAGAAACCCCATGACTTTTACAAGCCGATTCCCTTTCTGATTATCAAGATATTTATGATTGGAAATCAAAATCAAATTTTGCGTTTTTCTGACAGTTTTCATAACACTACAGTCTATTGGGAAAAACAAGTAATGTAAAACGGGTCACTCAAAGTTTTTTACTGTCGTTTTGAGGCACTTCTAGATCTTTTTGAAGCACAATATTTTTATGGGCTTCAATATCACAGACACTTATAACACGTAGGGCCCTGCATCTCAGATTTAACATTGTTCAATGATATCTTTAAATTCGATCTTAGGTTAACACCATTTCCTAACCTTAATCGCAACCCTCAACAACCCTAAATATATTCCTTTGATGAAATAAAGCCCGTAACAATTGTAACAAATGAGCTAATGCCAGGCCACACTTTTGCAGTGAACATACTGCACCAACTTCGCAGGAAAATAACAGTGGTATATTATTTTTAGTTGCCACTTGGGAAAGAGAGGACTTTCAGCTTGCCCAATAGTATTTTAGGTGGTCAATGGCACTTGGGGAACTGCTAATGTAGAGCCATGCTCAAGATTTTTTCCTTGTGCACCTCGTTATAGAAGTTCTAGATAGGTGTTGTCATACAAATGCCTATTATCATTTTTGTGCAAGATAAGAATTTGACTTAATTTATTTTTTGTCTCTAACAGCTAAAGAGTGCGTGGGCTGGTTTCTACGACTACAACACGATTGACCAGAATGCCATTATTGGACACCACCCTGCATATCCCAACCTCCTCCTAGCGACAGGGTTCAGTGGTCACGGTATACAGCAGTCTCCTGCAGTCGGACAAGCGATAAGTGATCTTATTTTTGAAGGAAAGTTTGTGGAGATTGATCTTACTCGATTGGGCTTTGAGCGGTTCGTCAGTAAAAGGCTTGTCAAAGAAGCAAATATCTATTGATCAAAGACAACAGTGACTTGCAGTAGGGCAAGTGAACTCATTACCAAAGATATGTGCTCGGTTGAAGGCTTTAAGTGACTCCTCAATAAAAGGCTTGTCAAAGAAGCAAATATCTATTGATCACAGACAACAGTGACTTGCAGTAAGGCAAGTGATCTTATTACCAAAGATTTGTGCTCGGTTAGGCTATAAAGGCATCGTTTAACAATGTTAAATCTGGCATGCATGACCTATGTGTTATCAGTTTCTGTGATATGGTGTAATATTGAAGCCCTAAAAAAAATGGCGCCTTAGAATGATCAAGGAGTGCCTCAAACAAGTAAAAATCTTTGAGTGACTGGTTTTATCATACTTATTTCCTTCTATAGACTGCAGTGTTATAAAAACCGTTTGGAAAACAAAAAAATAAATTTTGATTTCCAATTATAAATATCTTGATAATCAGACAGGCGATCTGCTTGTAAAAGTCATGGGATTCCTGACTGACCTAAAGGTTTATAATTATGATTCATGATTAGCTTAATCCAGGATTTTGTTTCAGAATCTGAGGCACTTTATGTGACTCCTCAAAGGCTGCAGAGGCTCAAAGAGAAGCAAGTATCCATTGATCAAAGACAGCAGGGAATAAGCGAGTTCGCAATTAGGATTTGCGCATGGGCAGATAAAGGTCATTCGTACCCAGCAAATTGTAAAACCATCGAGACGAATACTCGGATCGTGCTCATGAAAGTTATGTAATCAGTATTCATTTATACACCAACAGTACATTTATCTGATACACAGGTGGAGGTATTCTTCTCAAGAGGCAAACAAAAGGTATTCATGAAGCACCTCCATCCCTTTGGCAGTGATTATTCTAAAATGCACACATGGGACGTATCCATCGTGTAAAAGATCTGTGGATATTTTGGGGTCATGCGGTCCAGAGCTATTTACAAACTCGCTTATTGTAGTTGGACAACAATGAGTTGCAGTTTGATACTGAATCAACATCATCATCATTATAGTCATCATTTTTAGGCAATACATTATGAAATTCTGATTTAGTGTTGTGAGCTACCAAATTTAGTATCAAAATCTGTTGAACTCATGATAGTCATCATCAACGTCATTATCAATTTCATCATCATTTTTAAATACCGTTGAGACATCATGAAATACTGGTTTGATGTTGTGAGCTTCCAGATTTGATATTAAAATGACTGATCATTTTTTACTTTGCTTTATATCACAATAGAGTTTCTTATACAGTCCAAATATTTGACACGAGTGTTTTCAATAAAAATGTAAATCATACTCCGTAAGTAGTGCTATATGGGTTGTTTGTCAGTGTATGTGAAAATATGGCACATGTATTCCACTTTTGGGGATACAGGTACACATTTTTTTTAACGTGCCTTTATTATGTGAGAGTCTATTATTTTGAAAGTTTTATCTTCAAAATGATTTTAAAGGCCCACTGCACTACTTGTAGCTACTTGCGCCCTCTATATAACAAGCAGTGCCTAATCGGTGACCATTAGTCCCCCATCATCCTCTATTTCTTATGTTAACTGAGAGCTAAGTTGATGAGATAACCACCTGTCCAGTGACCTTGCAGTGCACTCTAATCCCTCCTGTAAACTATGGCAGATAAGCTTTAAAGAAGAGGCTTGCTATGTTTAGTATTTGTCTTCCATTTTTTTTTTGTATACAATTGTGTATATATTGGATGGTTATATGATACTTACTTTAAACAAGTTACTTTTTAGTTTTTTTTAATGAAACTATCATTGTTTCCGCTGCAGATATTTACTTCTTGAGCTTAACTAATTGTTTTTATGAGATTTTTTAATATGGTAGAAATGAGCAGTTTATACATTTTGTTTATGATAAGCCAGAATTTATGTGGATGATAATTTGGGGAAAGCTATTTTCCTGAGTTGCTGTTTTTGTGATAATTCATAAAGGCGATTTCACAATACATGTTCTGTATTTTTGTAATTTGGACAAAAATCATTTTAATGTCACAACCTCTGGACAAATCACCTCACAGATCTTTACATTTCTGAAATGTTGGTGATAAATGTCTAGTGCACATTCACTAATGCACTCACAAAATTGTGTAATTTGTGTACCTCCTTTACTCATGCATTGCCAGTATAAATGTATATATGCCGTACCCATAGCTACTGTAACAAAACCTACGGCCAATTTCTGTGTGTGTTATCAGATGATGTATTCCCATAAGGCTTAACAAAAGAGATGTTGTATTGCCCTTTGCGACCAACCCAAAATTCTTAAAGTCTACAGTTGGCTTTTTAATAAAGTTTTTTTTGTCACCGTATTTTAGAAAAAATGTTAAATAAATTTTAAAATGTGTGTTTTGTTTACCGGTGTTTGAATGGCATATATATGCATAAAATCATCAAACTATTCCCAAATTTTCACTAGTTTCAAAATAAAGCTAGCGTTAACAAGTAGACCCCGGCCTCGTGTACGAGTACATGTATATACCATGGACTGCACCAGCTAGAAATCAGCAATGTTTAGGTGACGTTCCCGGTTTTGAGTTTTTTGGACTACGGTTGCTGTTTTGTTCTGGCATCACCTAAAGGGTTATACAACATCTTTTTTTGTTTAGACCCAAGTTCTAACCGTGGCCAGTTTCACCGTATGGGGTCTTGGGTATACCTATGCAATAATTATCGGGGGGGGGGTGTTAAATTAGATAGAGGACATACATGTATATGTACATTTCTTCATTTTCTGGGGGAGTGCCTTTGCCTCCTTTCTCTGGCTAGGCAATAGATTAATACTTGTGCATGTACTTCATGTGGAATCATGTTTATGTTATTAGGGTCTTTGAGGGATATGGATACATGCCAATGCAATTTGCAGATTAAAGGTAAAGACCAGTTATGGTCATGTGATTGCATTGTGAAAGAAACGTGGAATCTACCAGAAAAGGTTGATCATCTAGCATATAAGTATTGGTGTGTACTGCAAGGTTCTGGAATCATCAAAATGATAAGAAATTTGGCCCTGTCTTCGTAAAGTTACAAGCACTGTACACAGAAAGATGTATATGGGACTATACGCACACATGCGCGACTCGTTCGTTTATCTCTCGGACCATAGATAAACTAATTTACCAAATATATCAATTAGCAGGCGGTTTCCCGGCAAAATTTGTATCATCATGTATTGGTCAAAACATTATCTTTCACATGATTGTTAATAAGAGCTTCCATTTCATTTTTTGAAATTGGGGCATTTCCAATACTGTTCTTTACCTTTAAATTATGTGCATTCACAAGTGTAAGAAATGAATTTAGTATCGACACAAATACTTGTAGCTGTGATTGATTGATTTATCTTCCTCAAATTACTTTTCAGCTTACAATTACTTCCACATAAAAGATAAATTTACACGAAGGACAATTATGTGGTAATCCATATTAATCTATGCTTAAGACTGTGTAATGATGAGAAGCTTTTTCAAGTACTTGTATGTAGTATGTATCATATATACATGTATAATCCTGTCTGTTTCTATATTTTGTGCAAATTGTTTTTCTCTTTTCTTACTGCATTTTCATACTCAGGTGGATTATGTTTAAAACTGAATTTGTCTGAATTGTAATGACAACTTGCTGATCAGGTGCTGCAATGTTTGAATACTTTGATGATAAATAACTACTTTTGTGGTGTAACATATGTAAAGTAATGTATTTTAAAAGTTTTGTGTAAATAAAAGAATCTGATACATGTACATTGTATTTTATATTCAGATATGAATGTAATATAACCTCTTGAGTATTAAAGGTAAAACTGCTTCAGTCCAGTCATCAATGTTTTGAAATGTTACACAACGGTACATTGTTTTTTTTTTTGTGAAATTAATTTATGTTCATGTACGTATGGCTACCCAGCCTTTGAATGCATTTGGCTTGTATTTAATTTTTAGAGATAAAATCTGACAAGATATTAGGAGGGGGAGAGAAAGAAAACAATGGCATGAGAAAGAGCACAAGTAGATGAGAGAGAGAGAGAGAGAGAGAGAGAGAGGGAGAGAGAGAGAAGGAAAGAGAGAATAAAGCAGATATGGATGTAGAAGAGGGAGAGGGAAGACTCGAGTAAGAAGTAGCTGAGAGGAGAGAAAGTTCATGTAAAGGAGGAAAGAAGACAAGACTATAGAGTGGTGGAGTGTGACATCATCAAAAATCTGTTTTTAGAATTTCTCAATTATTTCTTTAGCATATAACACCGAGTTCCCAGCGAGTTCCCAGCGAGTTCCCATAGGCAATCTTTTTAGAAAAAATTGAGAAATTCTAAAAATAGATTTTTATGACATCACAGCTTTGGTACTCTAAAAGACCATTTCATTCTTGGCCATTTTGCCACGCATGATTTTTAGATGAATCTGCTGCAAGTGTCGTCTATGTGTCTAGGTCATTTAGAGAAAGTCGTTGAAATAGAAGTTTCTTCTGATTGGTCAGTTATTTCATGGAGCTCTAAATACTTTTGTCCAATAATGATAATTGTATGTGGGATGATATGAATTATGTTTGAATGCACTTGCTTACGCGTGTCACAAGTTTCACTCTCGATATGCTATGGACTGGGGTACATCACTCTTCTCAACTCTTTGGCTGTTCTAAACACTTCCTCACTGCTCATTCTGAATCGTTACTCTCAGAATGCTTCACAGTAGTAGTACCCCTTTATTTTCTAAATGATGCTGTCAATGTCTTGGTTTCACTAATGTACATCTGCACATCAGGTCCAAAACTTTGGAACTCTCTTTCAGATTCAGGTAGAAATAAACCGACATATTATAGTTTTAGTAGTGTTCAAAAAGAATTTAATACAAAAATATATGTCTACTACAGGTTAAACTTCTCACATCTCCCCTGTTTCACTCTCTCTCTCTCCCTCTTCTATCTTCTGTTGTGTGCAGCTTTGTTTGTGCTTTGTTTGTGTCTTGTTTTGTCCTGTCATGTCCTTCTATTTGTCTTGTCCCACCCTGTCTTGTTTATCTTG
>BEXV01002701.1:30449-43099 GCA_003118195.1 Hemicentrotus pulcherrimus | reverse complement strand
AAAGAGAACAAGGGGTGGTTTCATAAATGCAAATAAAAAATGATATGTCAAAAAAGAGACTGGTTTAATAAACGATTGCAGAAAGAATGCATTGAAAGTTATTTGTCTTTCCATTATACTCTACTAAAGTATATCATTATATATTTGAACATTCAAAGGTAACTACTTATCCTAATATGTACGTTCAATTATGGAAATATATGAGATAGCAAATCCAAGTTGAAGGGGAAAAATGTATAATAAGTGGCAGGAACAAAACGTCCGTTATCGTATCTTTTCATCATCACAATATACATACATTAAACGTAATTACTTATAGTGTACATTCTATGATGGATATACATACATGCATGTAAAAATCCCACTTCCATTTCTTCTCTATTATGGGTATACCACCACAACTATGACTATGTACAGGATTCCAGGTTGGTGTTCACTTCAGTCATAGTGGATAGGTTGCTTGGGAGAAAGTAATAGATTTCTCCCCTCCTGAGTTTACCAACGTCTGTAGATTGAACTTAGAAGTATGCTAAACGCATTCAAACCTTGTGAAGTTCAATGCCAGGGCAAAGTCCCTCTTTTATACCTGGTGGCCCGGTGAAAGTGGAGAAAAAGAATGGTGTTATTGTTTAGTTTGCCTCCTACAACAGCTAGCTTCTCTGCTCAAATAACCTTTTTACCAGGGCTGTATTAAAATATAACCTGTAGGAATGGAAGACTTGGTCTGAATAACATAGCTCATCAGAAATGGAAATTAACAAGATGGAAATAGGGGAATAGGAGGGGTTAGAGGGGGGAAATATAAAATGAGAAATAATGAGAAAAAAGAGACAGTAAGAAGGGAATAAAAGGAAAAAGTGGGATAGAATGATAGAGAGAGAGAGAGAGAGAGAGAGAGAAAAGAGACAGTAAGAAGGGAATAAAAGGAAAAAGTGGGGTAGAATGATAAAAAGAATGGTGTTGTTTAGTTTGCCTCCTACAACAGCTAGCTCTCTGCTCAAATAACCTGTTACCAGGGCTGTATTAAAAAATAACCTGTAGGAATGGAAGACTTGGTCTGAATAATATAGCTCATCACAAATGGAAATGAACAAGATGGAAATAAGCAAGAGGGGAATAGGAGGGGTTAGAAGGGGGAAATATGAAAGGGGAAATATAAAAGGAGAAATAATGAGAAAAAAAGAGACAGTAAGAAGGGAATAAAAAGAAAAGGTGGGATAGAATGATAGAGAGAGAGAGAGAGAAATCTTGGAAAGATGAAGAGATAAAAAAAAGCATACAATGTAAATAAGAGAGAAAGATAAAGGAAAGAATGATAGAAATAAAAGGGAAAACAGAACATATATAAACATACATTTTAAGTAGGAGATTAAGATGAAGAAAAAGAAATGAAGAGAGAAATATAAGCAGAGGGAGAGAGAGACAGAAAGACAGAGACAGACAAACAGACAGACAGAAACAGAGAGATAAATATGCAGAGCGGAGTATAATCATCTGTAATGGACAATGAAGATAGTTTATGAATTAATAATTCAAAGAAGAACCATCTGCAATGAAATGAATCATTTTACTTTTACAGAGTGAAATTGTGAGCTAGAATGAAAAACAATTACCCCAAATGCAGAAACCAGCATTTTGTAAGAAACAAAAATATGCATATCTTATTATCTTACAGGAATTAAATTTAAAGGATTCATTCAAAAATAATGTATTTAATATGGGATAATTTAAATGAAAAAGAATAGGGAAAATGAAAATTACCAAAACCCAAACTTAAACATATTATAATCATTATAAAGCCTTTCTGTGCAGTGCACTTTCAGGCTTACATTATTTCGGAGAAACATTTTCAGCCCTTTCGGAATTTCCTGTTGTTAATTACTCAGAAAAAGGGCAAATGTGCCCATTAGATTTCTACTGTACATTAGAGAATGAGTAAAACGCAGACAGTTGCCATCAGTATTCTTTCCTGTTGTTTGATAATCAATCGTTGCAGTATGCACTGTTCATAAAGATACACCAGTGGTTGGGTGTGGCCCATTGTATCACTTCCTTTTGTATACAGATTTAAAGTAATCATGTAACTTTAGAACTCTGAGAGCTATTTAGTTTGTTAGCCAGCAAGTAAAGTCAGAGAGTGGTTGAACTATTTCACTGGAAAGGACAAATGAATATCATACTTGTGCAATTAGCATAAATCTGCTAACAAAGACATTATGGATTGTTTAAGAGAAAATATCTTATGTGGTAATAGACAATTTCATATCTTTTACATTTCTTTATAGAATATCATTGAACAGATTCTATTGACGAAAGTCTGCACATCATATTCATTAAAGAAATGCTACACTATGTCATTATTTTGCTGTCCTTAATATTGAGGATCGATTCTGCATCAACTCTCCCAAATTTTGATAAATACCTTTAAAGGTAAAGACCAGTTATGGTCATGCAGGCTACCTGTATATCTCCAAACCACAGGGTTGTATACTTTAATACATGTATGTAAAAATGAAAACTGCACGTATATTGCACATGATCAACACAAACAAATATAGTTTTAAATCATATATCTAAGTTTGAAACACAGAGAAATTTCCTACTCCCAGTCTCAAAGTGACATTGTTCAATATTTTGTTGAATTGACTTGTGAATCATTTCTGTAATGGAGGAGGAAGTTCACTCCTTCCTCTTCTCTATTGGTCTGTATATCCTATCATATCCCCTTCTCTCTCTTAAGAAGGAAATTTTGTTTCAAGACTTACCTGAGTAGCCTGAAATGTTTGGTAGGTCTAGATCTGTTTGGTATTAACATTGCTGAGAGAATGCAGCCAAGAAACCAAGCTGAGATTTAGTAAATAAAATATGCAATAAAAATTAAGTTAGAGAAAGAGACAGAAAAGAGAGAATTAGAAAAGACAAAGAGGAAGAGGAAAAAGAAGGTGGTTATAGAAGGTGAAATATTAATTGTAGCATGAGATAAGAACAAGAGAAACGAGCCAAAAGCTTTGAAAAGTCCTCAATGATAATAATAATAATAATAATAGTAGGTTCACAACGAATGTGTGTCTTTTTTGACATTTCTTGTGCTCCAAAATTATTTCCCAGGGTTTCACCATCACATAGCTTTATACTCTTTGATGTGAATAGGACCTCAACTGGACGAATCACATAGGTTTAACCAAGATCAATTCAGCATGTGATAAGGGTCTAAAGTCAAAAAGAAGAATGCTCCACATGTAACTGAAGGTTTGTTGCCATCACATAAATTTGTCAACTCTTTCATACATATAGAATCTAAAAAGGGGATGGATACTCCATATCTAATCGCCAGCATGTCGTGATAACATACCTTTATTTCAGATTAATGCTTTTGTGTGAACAGGATCTAAAGAGGAGGATGAATGCTACACATCTGACTGGTAGAAGGTTGCTAAACCTAGTGGAATGTAGAACACCACATCCTCATCATGCATGGCATGTGATGCAAATTAAATCACGGCTGTCAACAGCACACACTAGGAAGTGTCATCTTATCAGCAGTCTCAAATATATCAAATTGCATTTGTCTATTTTTTGTTATTGTAGATGTTTGTTGAACCGTGAAGGCATCTTCTTGTTTATTTCTAGTCCCCCACCCATCTCTCTCTATCTCTAGGTGTCATGCTGTGCCTATGTCTGCTTGTCTGCCTGCCCCTCTCTCTCTCTCTCTGTATATATTTCTGTTTCTACCTATCATTCTCTGTGTCTTTCTTTCTTTTGCTCTCTTTTTCTCTCCCTCTCTCTCTCTCTCTTTCTCTCTCTCTCTCTCTCGGCTATCATTTCCTGTCTGTCTTTCTTTCTCTCTCTATCTCTCCCCCTTTCTCCCATACTATCTTTAGCTGTCATTCTCTGACTGTGTCTGTCTTTCTTTCTCTCTCATTCTGTGATGAAGATACATGTATTAATCATATTGTCAATAATTTTCAATATTTGCAAATTTAAATATTGCAAAGATTTAGGTCTATCAGATAAGTATAAATAAATCAATAAACACAAATGAATAAAATAAATAGACTATACAATATATAATTCTGTGAATCACAAATCTTCAGCCTCCCCCCGCCCCCCTCCAACCTTTGGACTACCGGTATACAACTTTGCAGCTTGCTGTTTACCAGCACATCTACATTGTACCTTCAAGCCCCAGCCCAGGCCAGGGCCTAGTGATTATCTGTTTATCAAGATAGGCATTGACCTGGGCATGTATGCATGACGTTTTAACGGACCACACCCTTTCCTGTGTTAATTACATATCATCGACTGAGAGCCAGAGGGCCCCTATACATAACTCTTCACATTTAACACAGACAGGCATTACCTCATAACACTTCTCACAGTTACACCCTCCTGGTTCTCAATGGACAATATAATGTGTTTGGAGCCAGAAAGCCGTTAAGTCACAGTGATTAAATAGAGTTAACACCCTGCTGGCTCTCAACAAATATTATTTGTTTGGAAGCAGGAGGGTGTTAATTCTTTGTAAATGTATGAGTTAACACCTTTCTGCCTTTAAAATCGGATGATATTTTTGTCTGCTTGGAGTCAGAAGGGTGTAACTCTGTGTAAATGAATTGAACTATGAATTGATAATATATCAACAAATCACAAGCCCAAACCCAGACTATGCTGCAATCGCGAATATACTAGCGCTAGTATATAACAGTGGACCTACTACGAATGCTGCAATACAGGCAGACACAATTCTCTACTGTGGGAAAGCCTCATAAGATGTAGGTCTGTATAATGAGTGTGGAGGCTTGAGTGGTTTCCAGGCTGTGAAAGTGGCAGTTGAAATGTAGCCAATAATAGTGTTAAATAATATTACAGGCTACTATAAACATTCGCTTTCTCATATAAATTGACAAATTCATGTGTATGAGGTACGGTAATGGTAAAAAAGAATAAATACAAATATTTTTCATATATTATAAATCTTTCTAAATTTTTAAGAAGATGGAAGTCTCGAACATCTTATTTGTTCAAGACTTTCCACTGCAGGTACATATGTAAGTAACAATGTTTAAAGATTCATACCTTGGACATGCCCTTTCCTGATGATGCACTACGTCACATCACATACTGATCAGTTCTAGATTACACTTTAACACTACTCAAGAAGTCTGCACATTTAAAGCCACCATTCAACATTCAAACTTACATATTAAACATGGTCCAAAACAGTAAATTACCTAGAAAAAAAACATTTCTTACTGAATTAGAAAATTTTATGTAACTGAGCTATGGCATTTAATTTAACCTGATAAATGCAAAGCTTAGCCTAAACAGCTTCCTTTATCACACTATCATGCTAAATGGCAAATGCTTAAACTTTCGAATACCACCTCACCTTCCCAACGTTCAAGAGTAGATTCATAAACAATTCTACCTCAAATTATTTTTCAAATACACTTGATAATACCTTCATTTGCGGAAAATTTCATTGTAAAATATCATCTGCTGAGAGCCAGAAGGGTGTGTAAAAGTTAATGAGTTAACACCCTTCTCGCTCTCATCAAATGATAACACATCTGTTTGGAGCCATAAGAGTATTTACCCATATACTTTAATACAGAGTTAATGCCCTTCTGGTTTTAAACAGTTGATATATATAGTTCACGTCTGTCTGCATGAAGAGGAAAGAAACCATTTCAATTTTTATCCAGATGAGTTGAAGTATCTGCAAAATACGATAGGCCTGTAATAATACAGGGAGGAAGCCGTATATTGAAAGTTAACCTTCACTTATTTTCAATGTCCACGATATACACGCCGATGACAATGGCAGGAAATTGTTAATTAATTCAAGTTTGACTACCTCTGAACTTGTTGGGATGAGGTTAAGATTTATAGCTTGTTTCAGAAGTACAAGTGAAGCTTCCACATATTGTATAGTTTTTTATTTCTTTCAGAAAATAAACTGTAAGGAATGAAGTTTATATTTTTTGTTATTTATATCCATTTTGCATTTGTGAAGAATAATACAGTGATGAAGTAGAACCCCTGCTGACTTCCTTACAAACTCTATCAGTGCATCAGATTTACTTCATTAACTGCCCCTACATGTATATACCAGTCCAGATTTTGTCTGTCTTTATATATTTTTTTATTCTTCAACCATACGCATCCCACACACAGTGCTGTGTCTCTACTCATTGCGCGATCCCCAAAACAACCATCAAAAAGACAGGAAGAGAATGAGAGGGTTTTGTTTTTCTTCAGCTGATTGGGCGTGCAACATGGAAACAGTGCAGGCTGTGGACTACCCTTTTACCTGATTTTTGGACTACAGGTAATCATTGCACTCTAGAAATTAAATCAATATTGTAGTAGAAGCACTACCACAAAATCCCCTCTACCACAATCTCAGGTCAGATATAGCAGTATCTGAGACGGAAATAGCACCCTAAAAATGAAAATAAAATATATATTTTAACCTAAATCATTTTTAAAGATCAATGCATTGCAATGATTTTTTTTTTAAATCCAAGTAATCCGTGAAGGACAGTCAACTTCAAGTGCTACTTTGTTGGCTTGTTTTTGTTTTGTTTGCAATTATTTCCATTTTGCTTTTGCTGATGGAGAATGAGAGACACAAATATTAATACAAGTTCCTAATGTGAAAAATTATTTCACTATTTCCCTATATGATCCTCGATTGAATCAGAGCCAACTCATGCAGGACAACATTAATCAGCATTTAATCTGTGATTGGGCTACAGAGGAAATCGATTTATAACTCCTGACCCAAACCCAGTTTGGTCTTCCGAGCTTCACAGCTGGAGTTATCAAGACTTGTGCAGTAATCATATACTTATCATCAGACATGTTCTTAATCACATTCATCCTGAAACTGTATTTAATTAAAGATGAAGTTGAGTTCTGGNACGGTGTGGAATCGACCAGAAAAGGTTGATCATCAGCATATAAGAATTTGTGTGTATTGCAAGGTTCTGGAATCATCAAAATGATAAGAAATTTGGTGAAGTTACAAACACTGTACCCAGAAAGATGTATATGGGACTACACGAACACGTGGCGAAAAAAACCTCCCCCCCGAGTTTTACGATAAACATGACATATTTAGAATATGAAGACATTTGAAGAGCCATGCCTTTCATGGAACATGTCTTATCTGATGTTCTTCCACACTGGCATAATAACTAATGATAAAGTTCACAAATTATTTTTCACCTCTTCCCAGAACTCAACCTTCTCTTTAAATGCCAGCACATTATCACTTTTCAACACATACATGTATTCTATGGTATTAATTAAAGGGAACTCTAAACTAGATAGCAGACTACTCTGGAGGAAAGCAGAAATGTCACAGAAGTAGACTGGTAGATTTTGAATGAAATTGCACAAAATATTAGATATTTATGAATTTTTGAAAAGTTTTAATCACTATAGGTATGGGCTCTTCAAATTGGCTCAATCGATAATGTCTCTGTGATGTAGTTGGCAAAAAAATTTCCCATTTGTTCCAACACACAAAATGCCTAAAATTTCTATTTATCAAAAATGTGCAACTCAGGAAGCTCTTTTTTGGTTAAGAGGACCTATAATAATATGATACCCCTAAGTTGAGTAGTGCCCTAAAGGAGATAAGAAGGCACTTAGGAGAAAAACAGAAATTTATGGTATTTTTGTATGTACAACAAACAGGAAAGTAATCCGTCACTAGCCCACTATACATACAATCCACTGACCAAGCTGCCAATTTGAGATTCGCATCTACAGTATACTATTGCTCTCATATTTCAAACAATCATAATTTTCTCATTATTGGTACAATCTATTAAAAGTCTGATTTTTCTGCTTTCATACAAATAAACCTATTACAAGGGTTAGATTTCCCTTTAAGAATAATGGGAAGAGAATAGAGACCATTGGCCTGATAAAGACAATCACAAACAGTATACCATGTTTTGAGTTTCTACTCTATATTTAGTCCCATGAGTAATATCACTAATGTTTGATTTAAGCAAATAATTTATATCCAAATACCAACATAATAAATATGGGCTTGGTCATTATGGGGGTTGATCGAAAGAAACAACATTTTGCAATATTACCATTCATTGTGCTTATGGTACATGAGCTCTGGAATTAAATGCTGGAAAAAAATTATTTCTTTTCTTTGATTGCTGGTACTTTATTGGAGATTTCAGCATACCCGGTATAAACAAATGAGGATAAAAGAGGTGTAAGCTATAGTTCTGACAGTAATTAGCTATGAAAACCCACTAAGGAATTCTTTTTTATTTTCATTGCCAATTTTCAATCTAAATGCTATGACATGGGGAAGGATGTGAAAAATCACACTCCCATTAGAGATATTCCAGGGCCAACACCCAATGTCTCTTGATACTAATGGCCTGTTTACTAATTGTTAACAGATTAACTCAGCCCAATTGTAAACACGGGTATAGATAAATCCGGTGGGTTTGGGCGTTTTGCCATACCTCTAGTGAACCTCAAACTCAACGCCCTGTATATTCATTGGGGGCGGTCAGTCGGCCTTCTATCTGGAATGGCCGCTGTGTATGTATGGTGAATTGCCATTTGGTCTACACCCAGTTGGTCTACTACCCATTTAGTCTATTCCCATATGGTCTTTACTTAGCCCTTCTATTATCCACATGGTCTAATGATTATTTCATCTACTTATCATTTGGTCTAATGACCATTTATGCTAATAGTCATTTGGTCTATTCTCCAATTAGTATACTACACATTTGGTCTTTTGTTTATTTAGTCTAATTCCCAGTTTGTAAAATGCCCATTTTGTCAACCATCTACAAGGTCTATCATAAAATGTTATTATGTATATTTACTGTACTTTACATAATGATACCCGAGGCTCTATACCAAAGATTACGTACATACATTTTTAAATCTTCATGGGGAGCACTTCCAGAGAGGAAACTGAATGATTTTAATAAAAATCAAATTTTCTCAAAAACTTTATGATAATAAAGTTGACAAGCATGACCTTTCAGAAAAATTATGGCAAATGTTATAAAATCATTATTTGATAAATGTTATCAAATCACTAAAATCATTGCAATGGTAACCATATAGCAGGTCTAGTGGGTGTATAAAGAGATTGATTTGATCAATAATCATGACAAAGCACAAATTTGTGTATATTGCTTGCAATTTGTAGGACTCCACAACATTCTAGGAATAACAATAATCGCCCCTTTCCTTTCCCCATCATGGAACCACATCGTTTCGGGATTGTATAATCTACCAGCAGATAGTTGAAATGGCATCTACAGAACAAGACGCATACAAGATAAATCATGAACTGCAAAACAAAACTGTGAACTGTATGTAAACCACAACATCTCACATTCGATCATCCTATTGCAGAAACACCGATCACTAGACACACCATACAGACACACACTACCCTTGACTCTTTGCTCCTGGGTATTTCCATTATGCTAGTTATTTCATCAATCCCTCACATATGGGAGAGGTAGAAGAGAGAAGAAAGAAGAATAAAAAAAAACCAAAGCCAGATGATAAATAGCTTGACAATTGGCAGTGGAGGCAGAAAATCAATACTGTTTGTGGCCAGATTGAATTATTTAAGCTTCATGAGACGTATCTTGAAAAGTGTGTGCTTTGCACAATGACTAATAACATGTAGTTATCGACAGGATTCAGAAAATGAATTTTTAACCAGGCTGGTGCATAAATTATGTCCTCTAGCATAAATCCTACATAATGATAATGATAATGATAAATAATAGTAATCATAATGACATTCACATACAGTGTATATACCATCAATCACGAAATTACCACTTGGAATTTGATTTTTGTTGTTGATTTTTTAAATGAATTTTGTGATTGTACTGCGCAGTCCCAACACACATTTCTAGAATGAATGAAACAAACAGTCTCCTTCATACCGTATACAAACTACCAACGTGATAAAAAGCTAATTTATAAACTCATCATTTTGAAATAATTATTTAAATACAATGTAGACTACATGTACATGTGTGTTTATGTTCTGTTCTACAGAAAAATCTGCCCAAATAAATGATATAACTTTGAAATTTCATTCCCTGTATGGTGGGAATTTTATGATATCATATCGACATGAATCTGTTGAAGTTCAAGATAAGTCCAAATTTTACTTAATCAGCAGTTCAATGTAATGTCTTAATGGCCTGAACAATGCATGTACATGTAGACAAAGAAAATCACTCCTGTAATCACCATTAGTATTGATTGGCTTTCAAAACAACATTCAAGTTCATTGTTAGGTTGAGAATGATGAGGAAAGAAGTCTAGTTTCTAATCATCTCAAGCAAGGTATTTTCTCCTCTGCCTGGCTTTCTCCTACGCTTCCAAGTGCGTTTACCTTTTGCCTACATATATGCATTGGCCTATCATCAACGTCGTTGTTTGCCCACTAGGAATGACCTCGCAGGGATGTCCCCATACAGTGACTCAACCATGTGTGTACCAATAATGGCTGCATTTACATCGTGTCATGGCATAGTTCATACATTCTGATCCAACTCAACCATGTGTGTACCAATCATGGCTGCATTCACATCGTGTCATGGCATAGTTCATACATTCTGATATGGCCTCAACCTTGTGTATACCCATCCGAGATGTGTTCACATCTAGAGTATTAGTTCACTGCTCATGACATGGCCAACATTCTTACAAGTATCTGGCCCATATGGGTGCCAGTTGTGATGAAAATCATGATCTTTGAAATCTTATCAAAAAATAAACATCCATTTTTTGCTATCAAGATCTGTGTACACAAACCTATATACCCAGGGAGGTTTCAATCCCAACTCCCTGTTGTTCCATCACCAACATTACATTTCAAAATCATGATTAATATCTAAAGTTAATTACAAAGCTACAATAAATACATTTAGCCATCAGTTTGCCACCAAAACTTACCAAATCAATCTACAAACTGGTTTGACAAGCAATTTGGAGATTTCGCCTTCCTCCTAATCTTCCCTCTCTTTCTCTCAATTCTTCTTCTATATATCGCCCTGTTCTTTCTTTCCCTCTCTCTCTCTCTCTCTCTCTCTAGGCATTGGGCCCACTCTTTCTCTGCCATCACCATTTCATTCTCATTCACTCTCCCGCTATAGGATTTGAAAACATGTTTATACTACAAGTACAAATCCAGCGAACATCTGCCATTATGAATTATATATACATGTATACATGTAGGCATACATGTATGTATTTATTCTTTAAGCAACGTAAAGCTTCCATCATGCATCATCACCGTGTATTGAAAGAAAACACAAAGCGTTCCACAACAAGGAATCATACCCCTACAATTACAATAGTCCCCAACTAGTGTGAACAGAGAATTTGATGCATGTACAACATGCCTGGGGAAAGGGCATTCCCAATCAAATTCTTGTGCATGTAGGCCTTCCAGTGCGTAAGCATCCCAAAGCAATTTAAAATGTAGGTCTTCACTTTACAAGCTGGCTACATGTATTATTGCGCTAAGCTGATAAGATACTGCGATGAATTACACATACATACTGTACATGTACATGTACACAGTACTTGGTCATGCTGTGTGAACGGACTTGAAAAATATTTTTCAATGTACCAGTATCTTTTGTTCCCATTTTAAAATGCTTTTAAAATCTCCCTATTTTTCTTATGAAACAAATGCAGATAAACACACAGTATCTATCAGATCATGTACTCTTAAAAATCTTTGAAAAAGTGTTATTTATTGAAAATTAATGTTATGTAGTTCTGTATCATCTGTATAGAGCCAGAAGAGCATTATAGCCTTTAAAAAAAAAAATATTCATGTCTTAGTGTCCGTTTCCTTTTGGGGGGCTGCTATTCTTTTTTCTTTTTTTAAACAAAAAAACAAACATGAAAAACACTACTAAAATGATCTATTTCTGATTTTTTTTTTAAATAATAAAGAATGCCGGCGGTCATCTTGAAAAAAAGGCCCCGACTGTCAGGGAAAATGTACCAAGCAGCCAGTTTGAGTGGCCAGTTTGAGAGGCCAGTTTGAAGAAGAAAAAAGGGCCTCTTTCCTCCTATTTTTCAAAAAGGCAGGACGCTAAACATGTTTGTTTTTTAATTTGGCCTAACTCCTATACAGTATACTCGGAGGACAACGCCCTTCTGGCTCTGAACAGATTTGCAAGTATATTAATTCAATAAATTCAAGTACAGAAATGAGTGTTTCAAGGACGATAGGCCTAGATATTTTTCGGCCATGAAACACCACATGAAATATTGCTATGATAAAAGCTTTCAAAAGGTATCAAACATTTATTTCCTAGGGGGGAGGGGGGGGTGTGCAGGAAATAATAATCACACAGGTCACAGGTCTCCCAATGACATATGCAGCTAGAGAAAGGCCAACCAGATACCATCTATAGGCGCATTTATACTGTCAAATACCCCATTTTCTAAAATCGCGATGTTTCGCGCACCCGTTTACACTTGTGCTGAAACATCACCGACTGAAGAGCTCTGTGATGTTTTGGCGTGTTTCAGTTGGTAATGCGCATGCGCGGGACTCCTATGCAAAAACTATTATTACTATTATTATATTCTTTATC